>CAUYQG010203341.1:0-18663 GCA_963574415.1 Tarsius wallacei | reverse complement strand
GTGGCTCAGCCTGTAATCCCGCGCCTTTGGGAGGCTGAGGTGAGTGGATTGCCTGAGTCCGCGGGTTCGAGACCCGCCTGGGCAAGCAAGACCTCATCTCTACAATAAATCAAAAAAAAAAGAGAAGTTATGGGGAATCCTTAAAAGCTGTTTAATTTGGGGAGAATAAATTATTCATAGTTTTTGTTTTTTTTTTTTGAGTTGGAGTCTCACTCTGTCGCCCAGACTGGAGTGCAGTGGCCACTCCCGGCCACCACAGCCTCGACCTGCTGGGCTCCGGTGATCCTTCTGCCTCAGTCTTCCAAGTAGCTGGAACTACAGGCGCACGCTACCACGCCCGGCTAATTTTTTTTTTTTTTTTTTTTGATTTATTGTAGAGATGAGGTCTTGCTTGCCCAGGCGGGTCTCGAACCCGCGGACTCAGGCAATCCACTCACCTCAGCCTCCCAAAGGCGCGGGATTACAGGCTGAGCCACCGAGCCTGGCTTATTCATAGTTTTTACTATAGAAAGGAGTTTCTCTTTCAGGCTTGAAAAGAATAGATCACATGTCACGTCTGCTATTAGGTTTTGAGTCAGGGTTTCACTGTGTCACCCAGGCTGGAGTGGAATGGCATGATCACAGTTCACAACAACCTTGACTTCCTGGGCTCAGGTGATCTTTCCACCTCAGCCTCCCAAGTAGCTGGGACTTACAAGTGCATAGCACCATATGTTACTTGTCATATACTTTTGAGTTTATCTGTCTATCTATCTATCTATCTATCTATCTATCTATCTATCTATCTATCTAATCTTTTGAGTTGGAGTCTCACTCTGTCTATCTAATCTTTTGAGTTGGAGTCTCACTCTGTCACCCAGGTTAGAGGGCAGTGGCATACTTATGGCCACCCCAGCCTCAACCTACTGGACTCTGGCAATCCTTCCACCTCAGCTCCAAGTTGCTGGAACTTTAGGTACATACTACCACACCTAGCTAGTTTTTGATTTATTGTAGAGACGAGGTCTCACCAAGTTGCCTAGGCTGGTCTCGAACTCACGGGCTCAGGCAGTCCACTCTCCTCGGCCTCCCAAAGTCCTGGGATTACAGCCTGAGCCACCAAGTCTGGCCAAGTTACTTATAAATAGTAAATTTCAAATCTTTAGATGCCGGAGCTATACTGGGTAACTGGTGAAACAAAAACAACCCCATCGTGTAAATATCACTTACCATATTAGTTTTTCTGTGTAAGCATATAGTCTTCATAATTACAATTTTAGATAGCTAATATTTTATCAAGGAGTCTACATGTTATTTACTTTTGGGCATTTTATTTGTTTCTAGATTTATCTAGTGTCTTAACAAATATCATTATGTCATTTTGTCCCTGTTTTGCATTATTTTCTTAGACAAAGTTGCTTCATCTTTCTGAATTTGGTAAAAATTAGGATGATTAATATGTACCTCATAGCATATTTGTGAGGACTGCTGACCCATTTGGTGCATAGCGGCTGCTCCTACCCCTGCCTTTTCCTCAGTTTATATGACCACCAATATCACTGTCACAAGCATTGTGTGAAAAATTGGCCGTATTATTTTCTGATCACAGGGAATGTTTAATATTTATTCACATATTTGTTTTATAGACGAGTTTTCTTTTTTCTTTCTTTCTTTTTTTTTTTTTAAGTCAGAGTCTCTCTCTGTTGCCCAGGCTGGAGTACAGTGGCACACTCTCACAACCACTGCAGCCTCCACCTGCTGGGCCTCAGCCTTCCAAGTAGTTGGAACTTCAGGCATGCACCACCACACCCAGCTAATTTTTTTTTTTTTTTGAGTTTTAGTCTCACTCTGTCACCCAGACTGGAGTGCAGTGGCCGCTCCCGGCCACCGCAGCCTCGACCTGCTGGCCTCCAGCGATCCTTCCGCCTCAGCCTTCCAAGTAGCTGGAACTACAGGCGTGCGCTACCACATCCGGCTAATTTTTTTTTTTGATTTATTGTAGAGATGAGGTCTCGCCAAGTTGCCCAGATGGGTCTCGAACCCGCGGGCTCAGGCAATCCACTCACTTCAGCCTCCCAAGGCGTGGGATTACAGGCTGAGCCACTGAGCCCGGCTTAATTTTTTGATTTATTGAAGAGATAAGGTCTTGTCATATTGCCCAGTCTAGTCTCAAACCTGTGGGCTCAGGTAGTCCTCTCACCTCGACCTTCCAAAGTGCTGGGATTACAGGCATGAGCCTCCACACCCGGCCCCCTTTATTATTATATAGCAACCATTTTCTCCTGCCTGTGGTCTCTTTTTTTTACTTTTTTTCCTTAAAGTATTTTTTAATGAACAGGAGTTCATTTAAAAGTGTTTGAATTTTTGGCCAGGTACAGTGACTCATGCCTGTAATCCTAGCACTTAGAGAGGCCAAGGTGAGAGAATTGCCTGAGTCCGGGAGTTTGAGACCAGCCTGGGCAACATTGCGAGACCTCTACAATAGATCAAAAAATTAGCTGGGTGTGATGGTGTGTGCCTAAAGTCCCAGCGACTTGGAAGAATAGGTGGAATGATCACCTGAGTCCAGAAGGTCAGGGCTATGGTAGCTGTGATTGTGCCACTGCACTTCAACCTGGGTGACAAAATGAGACTCCCCCCAAAAAAAGTATTTGCATTTTTACTTGTTTCCCTTTATGTTCTATGCTTTTTGCATCTTGTTTAAGGAGTCTTTTTCTTAATCTGAGATCATAGTAATTTTCTCCTGGATTTTCTTGGTGAGTTTTGTCATGCTGGCTGAGATTGACTTTCCACTGGACTGTTTCCTTTAGGTTCTCCAGCGGCTGCTCCTACCCCTGCCTCAGTCCCACAGATATCCCAGCCCCCTTTCTTATTGGATGGGCTTTCATCACAGCCTCTCTTCAATGACATCACTACAGGTATGGTGACTATTCTTGCCATCATTATATGGAGTACTGAGCAATGAGAATTGGTTGTTGAGGAAAGGAAGTAATAATTCTGCAAGCATTAGGCTGACGACAGTTAAGATGCATCTTCCTGTACTTTCCCAGGCATCCCCTCCATCACAGCATACAGTAAGAATGGCTTGAAGATAGAATTCACCTTTGAACGGTCAAATACCAACCCCAGTGTCACAGTGATAACGATACAGGCCTCAAACAGCACGGAGCTAGACATGACGGACTTTGTTTTCCAGGCTGCAGTACCAAAGGTACTATGTTTTCTTTACTTTTTCATTTGATTAAAGATTGGCTGTGTTTTTTTCCCCCCATACATTTGGTAAAGGATATACAGTATTTTAATATTTGCAGATTTATCTCAAACTAACAACCACGTAGCTAGTATGGTTCATTGAAGCATGTCATTTTTTAGTGAGTAATATTTCCTTGGCCACAGGTACTCTTTTATTTTATTTTATTTATTTTATTTTTTATTTTTTATTTTTGAGTTGGAGTCTCACTCTTGCCCAGACTGAAGTGCGGTGGCTGCTCCCCGTCACCGCAGCCTCGACCTGCTGGGCTCTGGGGATCCTTCCTCCTCAGCCTTCCAAGTAGCTAGAACTACAGGTGCGCGCTACCACACCTGGCTAATTTTTTGATTTATTGTAGAGATGAGGTCTCACCAAGTTGCCCAGGCGGGTCTCAAACCCGCGGGCTCAGGCAATCCACTCACCTCAGCCTCCCAAGGCGTGGGATTACAGGCTGAGCCACCGAGACCGGCAACCACAGATATTCTTATGGTTAGTATTGTAGGACAGAGAAAGTAAATTCTAGTAATAGTGAGAGAGCAGAATTCTACAAACTGCTCAGTTAATTCTTGAGGCATTGAGGATTGATGGGGCTTTAGTAATACAGTAGTGAAAATCTAAAAATACAAAACCTGGCATAGAATTGATATTAATCAAGGTGAGGGACTTTGTCTATTTAGTATTATCTTCTAGTCACCAGATCAGAATTAAAATTTTTCATGTCTTGTTATATAAGTGAGGGAAACATTCCTCCTTCATTAATATCCAGTTTATTATTGATATAATGACTGTTTGCTTTTGTGAAGCAAGATTTTGTTTATACCAAATCTTAGTTTAAGAAATAGTTATGTCCATTTTTGAATAATGAAAAACTTTGACTAAAGAAAATTTAGAATGAGGTATGAGCAAAGTTTTTCTATAAAAGACCTGGTAATATTTTAGGCTATATTGTCTCTATTGCTTCTCAGTTCTGCTATTAATAGTGCAGAAACATCTGTAGACAATATATAACTGAATGAACATAGTTTTGTTCCAGTAAAATGTTTTATACGAAAACAGGTGTTGGGCCATTCTTGGCCCATGGGCTATGATTTGCCAACTGTTTGCTAGATGAAGCTAACTTAATCCTTGTAGTGACATGTGAAATAGGACATTCAGACATTCAGCGAACATACTTTTGAAAATTAAAGATGGTTTCTTTTATTTGTGGTTACTACTAACTTTGCAACCTTCTTTGTTTATATTTTTTAGGAGTCAGAATAATTTAGATATTTTCGAAACAGTAACATCAAGTGGTTCAAAATCTCTAGTGAAGTCTGGAGCCATTCTGTTTGGATTTCTTTTTTTTTTTTTTTGAGTTGGAGTCTCACTCTGTCGCCCAGACTGGAGTGCAGTGGCCGCTCCCGGCCACCGCAGCCTTGACCTGCTGGGCTCCAGTGATCCTTCCACCTCAGCCTTCCAAGTAGCTGGAACTACAGGCGCGTACTATCACGCCCGGCTAATTTTTGATTATTGTAGAGATGAGGTCTGGCCAAGTTGCCCAGGCAGGTCTCGAACCCGTGGGCTCAGGCAATCCACTCACCTCAGCCTCCCAAGGCGTGGGATTACAGGCTGAGCCACTGAGCCCGGCTTGTTTGGATTTCAATAGTAGTTGTATGTCAGAAGAAAGTTAACCTCTATGCCTCAATTTCTTCATTTGCAGTGTGTTGTGATAATAATAATGGCTTCATGGGATTGCTCTGAGAAATGAGTTTTTGTGCCAGGCACTGTTTAAAGCACTTTTCATCTGTTTAGTGCTCAATAAATTTAGTGCTGCAACTTAGGTTTTTCACTTGTTATGTTAGGCTACTGTTCTTGTAGCTTACCACCTCTCCTATTAAATCATAGCCTTATTCTGGGTGGATGCAATATGATGATATATCGTGAGCTTCGTAATGTCATATTTTACAGATTTTACTATGTACTATTTTCACTTTTTAATATACCTAAAACAGGTGTACATGCTAAAATTGATACTTTGTCATTCTCAGTGGTACATAAAATAATGGTGTGAATTATAATTGATAATTATAATTATAATGGTGTGAATCATATAGTTAATGAAATATAGTAGTAATGAATAATGTTTCAGCTTACATAATTTACCTTTACAGTGGACTTATGAGTAAGACCCAATGTAATAAATCTGTGCATTGAAATTTAATCTTCACTCTTATAATTTTTGGCCTTAGAGAAGACTAGTCTTTCTTGTCTAAAATATTTTAAAAGTCTAACCTAATCTTTCTCAGGGAAGGTTTTAAAAATTTTAGTATGTAGAATAGCTACATAGTACAGTATGGTTTACCTAGCTTGCTTATACCACTTTCATGTCATCCCTATAAACAAACAAAACCCACCAGCAGCATGTTGTTTGTTTATAGGGATGAGAGATGTCAGATTGTTTCAAGTCTTTCCTTCACCTCTATCATGTGGGGCTGTGGCGTTAACACATTCCAGATTATGCAGGCTTTAAAAAACAAAACTTGGGGGTGGGGGACATCATCAACAAGAGTATCTGCATAATGAACATTTGTATACCTAACCCTGAATTGTACCCCACATCTTTAAAATAAAATATTAAAACAAAAAACTTAGACAAGTTGTGTGGCTCACACCTATAATCCTAGTGCTTTGGGAGACTGAGGGGAGAGGATTGCCTGAGCCCTGGGATTTGAGAACAGTTTGGGCAACTTGGCAGGGCCTTGTTGCTACAATAAATTGAAAAATTAGCTGGGTGTGGTGGTGCACGCCTACAGTTTAAGCTACTTGGAAGTCTGAGGCAAAAGGATCACCTGAGCCCAGTAGGTCAAGGCCGCAGTAGCCGTGAGAGTGCCACTGCACTCCAGTCTGGGCAACAGAGTGAGACACTAACTCAAAAAACGAAAACAAAAGTTCAAGTTTCTGGGTCTCAGTCATCTAGTTACACAAAAATATAAAGGCTTATCATTTGGTGACCAATATGTTGTTTTGTTATTTTTCTTTTCTCTTGGTTTCTTTCTGTCTTTTATTTAAGCCACAGGCACCCATTTTTTTTTTCACTTGCATAGTCGATCAGTTACTATTAAGTGAGGTTGCTGGAACAAGAATTGGTCAGCTTTTGAAAATCAGTAGGCTAAAATTCCTTTTGCCATAAAGGGAGTGTGGCTTATTGCTAATTTTCATGGTCAAATACCTAACAATTGGTTTTTGTAAATACCGTGAATGATAACACATATACTATGAATTCTTGATTTCTAGAAAACAGAGTAAATAAAACTCAGTAGTAGGTAAATTTGTTACTTGAACCATCATATGATTATCTAAATTTTTTATTTGTTTGCATCTCTGACACAGCATTGTGTATTACTTTTCTGAAGAGTGCTTTTTCTTTCCCCATAGACATTCCAGCTGCAGCTTCTGTCTCCTAGCAGCAGCATTGTCCCAGCATTTAACACGGGGACCATCACACAAGTCATTAAAGTTCTAAACCCACAGAAGGTGAGTGGCACATTTGTAGGCAATATCTGAGCAAGATGTAAGCATGTTTCCTGAAATAAAATTCTACTTTGTTTCTCTGGATTTTTCTGACTCATAGTCAGAGAAGAGATCAATGGGAAATGCCTAGACTAACTTCCTTTTCTTTTTTAGATAACAAATAGAATCCAGAGACATCAAGTGACTTAATGAAATCTTATTAAAATGCAACTAAAAAAAAAAATCTGTCTAAAGGATTAAAGGCCTAAGTTTTGGGGGTGGGGGTCTTAGACATTTCAATCTATACACAAGTTTGAGGTAAGAGCCTTTGTTGGACAAAACATCCACATTTACTGCTATAATTATTAAGTATGGATAGCAAAAGTGAAGGCTTTTTTTTTTTGAGTTGGAGTCTCACTCCGTCGCCCAGGCTGTAGTGCAGTGGCATGCCTATGGCCACCACAGCTTTGACCTGCTGGTCTCCGGCAATCCTTCTGCCTCAGCCTTCCAAATAGCCAGAACTACAGGTACACGCTACCATGCCCAGCTAATTTTTGATTTATTGTAGAGACGAGGTTTCACCAAGTTGCCTGGGCTGGCCTTGAACCCACGGGCTCAGGTAATCCACTTGCCTTGGCCTCCCAAAGTGCTGGGATTACAGGCTGACCCACCTAGCCTGGCCAAGTGAAGGCATTTTAAATGAAGCAGGCAAATAAAAAATAGCTTTAGAGACTGAAATTAAGCAGTATTCTTGTGATGTCTTCTCAAAGAAATAAATTGATTCTACTTAATAGGAATCAATAGACTGATTTTCAAATAGTTTTTGAAGACATCTCAAAGAATTTCTTCATCGGTCACAGTGGCTTAAGCCTGTAATCCCAGCACTTTGGGAGGCCGAGGGGAGAGGATTGTCTGAGCCCAGGAGTTCGAGACCAGCCTGGGCAACTTGGTGAGACCTCGTCTCAACAATAAATCAAAAAATTAGCTGGGCTTGATGGCTTGTCTGTAGCTCCAGCTACTTGATAGGCTGAGGTGGAAGGATTGCCTGAGCCCAGCAGGTCGAGACTGAGGTGGCCATGAGCATGCCACTGCACTCCCACTTGGGTGACAGAGTGAGACTCCAACTAAAACATTCTTCACCTTGAAAGATTTCTGTTTCTTCATAAAGACCAGTATAACAATTGTAACAATTTGCCTTTTTAATTCTATTCCTTGTTTTTCAAGCATGTGCCTCTGAAGCACAAGCACCAATTCCTTTCACCATCTCATTCAGAGAGTAAAAAAAATTTTTTTTTTTTTGAGTTGGAGTCTCACTCTGTCACCCAGACTGGAGTGCAGTGGCATGCTCCCGGCCACCGCAACCTCTACCTGCTGGGCTCCGGCGATCCTTTTGCCTCAGCCTTCCAAGTAGCCGGAACTACAGGCACGCGCTTCCACACCGGCTAATTTTTGATTTATTGTAGAGAGGAGATCTCGCCACGTTGCCCAGGTGGATCTCAAACCCACGGGCTCAGACAATCCACTTGCCTCGGCCTCCCAAAGTGCTGGGATTACAGGCTGAGCCACTGAGCCCGGCCGAGAGTAAACATTTTTTTAGTGCATTAATATTTGGAATCTGTCATGTAATATAAAAAGTACTTACCAGTTGAGTTCTCTTAAAACTTCTGCTGTTACCTTTGAGTTGACTTATTTTTTCTTTTATGCCTTGGGAACGAAGCAAGTTTATGTTCACATTTACTATAGGTTTTGTAGACAAGGCAAGAGTATATCTGAATGTAGAACTTAATATGAATATGTCTTATCTTATTTTTCAAGAGATTTGGATACAAGGATTGAACCTTTTTGAAAAGCAGTCGGTCGGCCGGGCTCGGTGGCTCAGCCTGTAATCCCAGCGCTTTGGGAGGCCGAGGTGAGTGGATTGCCTGAGCCCGCGGGTTGAAGACCCGCCTGGGCAACTTGGCGAGACCTCATCTCTACAATAAGTCAAAAATTAGCTGGGCGTGGTAGTGCATGCCTGTAGTTCCAGCTACTTGGAAGGCTGAGGCGGAAGGATCGCTGGAACCCAGCAGGTCGAGGCTGCGGTGGCTGGGAGCTTGCCACTGCACTCCAGTCTGGGTGACAGAGTGAGACTCTAACTCAAAAAAAAAAGAAAAGCAGTTGGCAAATGTTACTAGGAAAATGCTCCCTAGTAGTTTGTCCTTTTAATTTAGTTCCAGGATTAAAACCAACCACATATTCTGGAGATGTACTTTCTTTACTTGATGGCATGACATTGGCTTCTTGTCTCGAAGTGAGAGTATTAGGTGGTTTTTGTTGTTACTGTTTGCCTGTGTTTCATTTTTAAGAGACAGTTTTGCTTTAAAGTATTGTTGACTCCTACGTTTAAAAGACTATTTGTGGGCCAGGCATAATGGCTCATGGCTGTAATCCCAGCACTTTGGCAGGCCAAGGCAGGAAGAATTGAGGCCAAGAATTCGAGACCAGCCTGGGCAATATAGCGAGACCCTGTCTCTACAGATAATAGAAAGTATTAACTGGGTGTGGTGGCGTATGCCAATAGACCCAGCTACTTGGGAGGCTGAGGCAGAATGATCTCTTGAGCCCAGGAAGTTAAGGCTGCAGTGAACCCTGATTGTGCCACTGCACTTCAGCCTAGGCAACAGAGTGAGACCCTGTCTCAAGAAAAGAAAGAAAGAAAAAGAAAAAACGCTATTTGTAGACTAGCCAGATTCTGGAGATTTTGTTTCAATTATAATTTGTGATTACCTTTTCCTCTTACAGCAACAGCTGCGAATGCGGATCAAGCTCACATATAATCACAAGGGCTCAGCAATGCAAGATCTAGCAGAGGTGAACAACTTCCCCCCTCAGTCCTGGCAATGAGGGTCCGGCACCATTCTCATTCTTATCCCACTCAATCAAAGGAACTCTGGGAAGGAGGTTGTGATTGCTGGCAAGTCCCCCCCAACTGTACCATGGGCATGAGGAGCTGAAGAGAACTGCTGAGGAGGATTTTCCTGAAGTTGTTGCTGACCTTGAAGCATTGTTAAAGACTAATGTCCTCTCTTCCACTGTTGAAGCTGGCTGCTTCTGGAGGCTACTTTGCACTCTTCCTCTTCTTCTCCCTTTTCCACTCTTCTTCACCCCTCCTACATTTACAGCCAGAATCAACATTCCTTGGGCCCCTGAGGAAATAAGCAGCTTGTCTGGAGGAGAGGACTGGAGTTAATGGCGAGAAAACACTCACTTTATCTCTGCAGCAAAGAGTTGCCCCTTCTTTCTACTGTTGTTTCTCTGTGGACTGGGCAAGGTGGGGTATTTATTCCTCACTAGCTGGGTTACCATCTTCAGGCACTTTTTACATCTGGCATTCAGAATGGAAATGTAACAATGAACATTAGGGAGCCCTGCCTTTTTCTACTGGTTCCCCCAATGTTTGAAAGAGGCATTAGGCTCCTGGTAGCCTTTTCTGTGCATTGCTGTATACACACAGACACACACATGTATGTATGTTTGTTATCAAGAACTGGTCAGACCTTGAGAGTTTATTGTAAACACTGGACAGATGCAGTTAAAAAGAGTTTTTGATGAGATTTGGCATGAAGGATATGGTGCTCTATTTGTAATAGAAAATTCCAAGGCTCTTCCAGCTCCCCTTTCTCTCCTTTCTTTAGCTGTAGTCATGAATACTCTCCATGATTTTCAAAATTGATTCCCCTTAAAGTGCAAAGTGGACACCTTCTAAAAGATATATGAATAGTTATTAATGGCCCTAGTCCCATCACAAATTTTAGTTTCTCCTAAGCCCATAACTTGCCTGTTTGAACTGTGGTAAATGGGTGGAAAGAGGAGTTCACCAGTTTTAAAGATTAGACTCCTTAACCAAAACAGCTTTGCCCATAGGAAGAGTGAATATCAGACTCATCCTGGAGATATTGGAGTCATCTTATCCATTACTCCAAACCTCCATTTTTATTTCCTGAGCCTGGCTTGGACCTTGGCATTCCGTTTGAATTCCTTCTAACTGGAACATTTGTGTTGTATCTGTAACACTGGCACTGAAATAAAGACCACACGGTTAAAGACATCTTTCCTATATTGTACTTTATGGTGTTGGAATGAAGCCTTGTAGCTTTCTTGCCCCCTATGTCAGAGGAAGTCCTATGGACACCATAGGGTAGGAATAGCCTTTCTAGAGTCTGAGAAATTGGTCTCTTTCAAGAGACCAATCTCATGAATATCTGCATCAGAGACTTGAGCTTTTTAAACTAGTGAGAGTGCCGAGTGCTTTTTAGAAAAAACCCATGTGTTGTCAAATCTTGAAATTGAGTTGCTGGAATGAGGAAAAGGTAGATATCCTGTGGTACATATTCAATGTACTATGTACATTCAAGTATACAGGCACCATGTCTTATATAGTGAAGAAGAAAGAAAAAGGCCCACCTTGCTCTTAAAATGTTTGTGATCGTTACTGTAATGAAAATGGTATAATGATTACTTTGGCTTCAATCTTAAACTTGGATACAAATAACCATTTTTCCCCCTCTCCGTTTTACTAAGCCTTTACTTAAAATCTTCAGTGTCTTGTTAACTCTAGCTCTGTATCAGATGCTAGACTGTTCCTAACATTTGATAAACTGGAGTTGAACTAAAGGCTACAAAGGGGAAATTTTCTGGTCTTACTGGTATATAAGAGCAAGATCTGCTAAAACTTAATTCCACTGGGTAAGTGGTTGAATCAAGAACAGAATATTATGTCCTGCATAGTTTTCAGTAAGTAAGTGTGGACTAGTGCATATTTCAGACAATTGCTCTGCCTGTGCAATGAAAAATGGGCTTTAAGGGTTTTTTGGGGTTTTTTTGCAGAGTGATTTCATTGGATGGATACTTAATGCTGTGAAACATGATAGGATTAACATAATGTCGGTGGATTTCTTGAATAGAATTTGTCTTAACATTCCTCTTTGTGTAGAGGCTTTATTTTCTTTCTTATATTTGTAGCTAACCAGCTCAGGTTGTTTTTGTTTTTGTTTTTAATTTGAACTGAGTTGAATTTCCGAAGAAATCTGCTCAAGACCATGCTATAAGACATTGCAAGTGATTGGAGCTGGAAAGGGTCTACTCTATTGACAAAACATCTCCTTGAGTGATCAAAGTCTTGAGGTAGAGTTTATAATCATCTATACCTTTGTCTAGAAGGAGTATAATATCATGGCCTTAACACAAAGGGTGCTGCATAGACATTGAATTGATTTCGGAAACAGGACCTGAGCACCATACTGAAGGACTAGCAGCCAAATAACTGCCTAGGATACTGATGGTTGTGAAGACTGTTTCAAATGATTGGATCTTTGAAAGCTTCTGCGTGCCTTAGTTTCTAGGATCAGAATTAGTTCTCCTCTCACTTGGCCTTGCAGCTAAAAGGAGAAATCTGTTAATTTCTGTGAACACTTGCACATTTTGGCAATTCCTTTCCCAAGAATAACCACTCAAGGGGGAGCAAATTCGGATGCATTTACAACTTCAGAGCCATTGTAAGGATAGAGTGATTTCAATGGTTGTTTTAATAATCCCCAGGGTGATATGCAGTGAGCCAGCACACACTTGCTTAGAAAATTTCATATGCACTTGTACCTCATTATTTCCTTCTTCAAAAGTAGTTTGTATTATCTTCTCTCTCCCACCCCCAGTAATCATAAAGGAGAATTCATCTAAGTAATCTCAAAAAATTGTAGGAAGGGTGCTCTCCCCGAGGAGCTTTTCCCATAATGCTTTGGTGCTGTTAACTTGAGGTGGTTTGGACAGTCATGGAAGTTTTATGCTGTGTATAGTGATCATCTGTCAATTTTAAGTCTTTTTCATTTAAAGAAACATTCCTCAGTGTAACATTTGGGAGGGGATTTTTTTCCTCTTGCTAGGTAGGTTAAAGGTGTGATTTGTATACATTGTTTGTTCCATTCATACATGGAAAATAGACTTAAAACTGTCCAGCATTAATGGCTTGAGTATTTCCATCTATTATTTAACATGCTTTCCATTTTTTTATGTCCTTCTAGAAGAGGTTGGAGTTAGGGAATACAGCTTTTGAGTTTCAACTTTATTATCTTCTGCACTGGAAAATATTTGGGCCATGAAAACTAGGGGAAAGAAGGTGTTTGAATGTGTATATTTTTTTCTAGTGAATGTATTTTAACCACAGTGTCCTAAACTGAAAGAGAGCTAGAGAGGAAAAGTGGATATTCACAAACTTTGTGGTTGGGGGAGCAGTTTCACATGTCTGTGTATTCATGAGTTTGGGAGTGGGGAGGATCCTCGAAGAGAGAATTGCTCAGAAAGTCCTGAAGTTTAAAACACTTTTGACCAGCTTTGGCTTGGGAGGGTGGGGCTACTTGTAGAACTGGAAGTGAATAACTTTTTCAGGCAATAGCAATGAGTGGGTCCCATCGACAAGGTTCCAGGACCTGGAACACTTAAACAGAAGAAAATGCTGAAGCAGCTTGCACGGTTGCTTCACTGACTTCCATGAGGCCAATTCTGGCTTCAAGATGGAGCATTGAAGTTTTTTCTTTTCTTTTTTCTTTTCTTTTTTTTTTTTTTTAAAAAGAACTTAAGGTTGTGCTTTGTGTGTTTTGTTTTTGTTTTCTATTTGGGGGCCTCATGGGAAAGAGCTTCTGAACTCTTTCCTTTGTGAACTCCCACTGTGTTTCTGTAAAGTCCCCTTTCTTTCATAATGTTGTAAGTTACATTTTCATTAAGCCCCAGCACATCTTCTTTACTGTAAAAATATTAAAAGGCTGTTTCCAAGTGGGACAGCTAATGAAGTTCTAATTATTGCAGACATATTTTTGAGATGTAAAAAAAAATTTAAAATTAAATGATAAGTCTTAGAGGCGAGTGAGGAATAAAATGGATGTAAACATTTACATGGGATGCATTAGAATTCTGCTGTGTGTATTGTCTTTTGGTTGAAACAAATTATGAACAGTGACTAATAATAAAAAGTCAATACTCAAATGATTTAAAATTTGCTTCCTTGCTTCTTACAAGTGAATTAGAAGCCTTGGATGAATTCTTATTCCAGAGTTTGAGCTAAACTTACTGATCTGTTAATAATTCCTTTTATATAGAAATTTTACCAAGAGAGGAATTTGAACACTTAAAAACTTGTAGGTGTTACAGTGAAAAAGCCTTAGGCGCCATTGGACATTTAACTATCATGTGATTACTTCCATGTTTATCTTCTCTGCATAGATGAGTTCTCAGAGCAAATAAATCATATAAAGATAAAATGTATATTAAGGGTGGTGATGGGTTTTAGTTATATGTTGCTTTTTGTGAATCGTTCAAGTAAATCTGTGAGAAGACTTGACCAGCCAAAATGAGGTCTATTTTATGGTCTATTTTATATGAGCTCTTTTAAAAATGAATTATTTTTTGAAGGTTGGAAGCTTTAGGTTTCTGTTACTTTGATGATAATCCCCGACAGTCCCTTGATTGAGAAGGGGGAGGGTGTGTTAGTCCCATTGAAAGGGAGAAGGGTGTAGGTCTTAGCAATGATCTAGTTTATGCAGAAGTGCAGTTTGGCACTGTTTGATAAGCAACATCTATAATCCTTACTTATGTTAAGATTCACCTTTGTTTCTAATATTAAATTTAGTTGACACCTTCATCTAATAGAGTTAGGTGAAAAAGCTAGAATAGAAAAGTTTAGCCAGTAATAGACTCCAGTCATTTACTTAACAATTAGTTTTTATCACTTTTTAAGGGTGACGTTTAAAAATCACCTTTAAAGGTGACTATTTTATATGCTATGGCCTCCCCTCAGTTCAATTACCCTCATATTTGAAAAGTATATAAATATTTAAGGAAAGAAGATCTTCAAACCTCTAAGCTGCCTGTTTGTTTGGTACCAAAATAAGGAATATTCAAGTCTGCTTAATCTATGGTAGAAGAACAAGGGATTTAGAACTAAAGATGATTTTGTGGATCATCGAAGGAGTAGAACCTAGCTATAAATAAGTAAATATAAGTTTCTTATGGTTCCTCTACCAAAATCTGATGGACAGGAGCTTTCCTTCTCTAGATTTTCTTCCCATTTTGTAGTGAAGATTTGGAAATGTTCCCAGTATAAAGTGTTTGTGTGTGTGTGTATACATACCAGGGAGGTAGAAAGGGTATGCACAGCTGCTGTAGGAAGGATACAGAAAGGAGAGATTCTAATGACTTCTCTGTCTCTTGGCTTGATGCAAACAGTGATTTTTGTAATGATGAACCTGCAGTGAGGGCAGATGGATTTTTGCACCACAAAATCCCAGAGGAATTTATTTTTAGGGTTAGTCTCAGCTGTTTTCCATTTCCAGAAATTGTAGTTATATAACCCTTGGCATACATAATGCATACTGCCTTGAACTGGGGGAGAGCATAAATATGTGACCTTTGAAATGAAGTATAAAATGTTAATGACAATACATGACTTGAAAACTCAGAATCAACTGGTTGTCACTACAGAATTGGATCTTAAATCATGGGGACCATTAAAGATAGCTGCATCATAAATTATCTCCTGGGCTGGTGGCTTTTTTATACCTTTTGAAAGAGGAAGAGTGCCACATGTTCTCACTCATAAGTGGACCCTGAACATTTACCATAATACTATAAAAAAGGGGGCTGGGCTTGGTGGTTCAGCCTGTAATCCCAGCACTTTGGGAGGCAGGGGTGAGTGGATTGCCTGAGCCTGCAGGTTCGAGACCAACCAGGCAATTTGGCGTGACCTTGTTTCTACAATTAAAAAAAAAAATTAGCTGGGCGTGGTGGCACGCACCTGTACTTACAGCTACTTGGAACGCTGAGGTGAAAGGATCGCCGGAGCCCAGCAGGTTGATGCTGGGGTGGCCGTGAGCGTGCCACTGCACTCCAGCCTGTGCAACAGAGTGAGACCCCAACACACACAAAAAAGGGATACTGCTGGGGGGAGGGGGGCACAACATCAATAAGGGTACCTGGTCTCAAACCAGGCAAAGTGGGGACCAAAGGGAGGCCCAGACTTTACCTATACGATGACCACTTGTATACCTAATCCTGAATTGTACCCCACATCTTTAAAAAAAAGAAAAAAGAAACGTACTACTACCGTTTAGTTAGTTTGAAGTAGTACTAAATACAGAACTTTTAATATACTTTTATTCTGAATTGATGCTTTGCCCACTACCCAATGAATTCAGACAAACATCCACCGCTGCTATTTCCCAGCATGAACTGAAACTTTGGGTCTGGGACAAAAATCTTTCCTTTGATCAGTCAATAAGGAACTTAAGAGATTTAGAAAAGGTAAAGTGTACTACTTCAGCCGGGCTTGGTGGCTCAGCCTGTAATCCCATGCCTTGGGAGGCTGAGGTGAGTGGATTGCCTGAGCCCACGGGTTCGAGACCCACCTGGGCAACTTGGTGAGACCTCATCTCTACAATAAATAAAAAATTAGCCAGGCGTGGTAGCGCGCGCCAGTAATTCTGGCTACTTCGGAAGGCTGAGGTGGAAGGATCGCCAGAGCCCAGCAGGTTGAGGCTGCGGTGGCTGGAAGCGGCCACTGCACTCCAGTCTGGGCGACAGAGTGAGACTCTAACTCAAAAAAAAAAAAAAAGTAATACCTCAAGAAACAGGCCTGTGGGAACACTTTCTGTACCCCATTTTTGTTTTGTCTTATTACTGTCTGTCCTTGGTCAAGTCTACTTCTGTCTCCATATTGGTACCTATTTCTTATATACCAGTGTTCTAGCTGGAAGAAACTACCTAGTAGGCACTGAAATGGGAAGCCATCTATTTTGAAAATAATTTCAAGGTGGTTCGCAACCAACCAGTCTGGGCAACTTGGTGAGACCTCATCTCTTAAAAAAAAAATAATAGTGTTAATAATAATAACTTGGAAGGTGGAAAGAAAACCCAGGAGGTGGATGACCTAAGAGCCTTTTTTTATTTTACCCTAAATTAGACTCACAGAGACAAATCCTTTTTTTTTTTTCTTCTTTTTTTTTTGAGTTGGAGTCTCACTCTGTGACCCAGGCTGGAGTGCAGTGGCACACATACTCACGGACACCCCAGCGTAGACCTGCTGGGCTCAGGCCATCCTTCTACCTCAACCTTCCAAGTGGCCGGAATTACAGGTGTGTGCTACCACGCCCAGCTAGTTTTTTTATTTATTGTAGAGATGAGGTCTCACCAAGGTGCTCAGGCTGTTCTTGAACCCGTGGTCTCAGGCAATCCCCTCACCTCAGCCTCCCAAAATGCTGGGATTACAGGCTTGAGCCACTGCTCCTTGCCAAGACAAATCCTTTTAATACATTAAAATGCTATCAAGAAATGAAGACGACTAGAGATTGGAATTTTGGATTTTGGTATATACAAAATAACTCATGTGAAGGAAGAAAGTAATGGCCATACTTTACAGAAATAATTTGTGTGAGGTCAGAACCTGCAAGGGCCAAATTTTGTCTTGGCATTAAAAATATCTCCAGCAAGCCGGGCTCGGTGGCTCAGCCTGTAATCCCGCGCCTTGGGAGGCTGAGGTGAGTGGATTGCCTGAGCACGCGGGTTTGAGACCCGCCTGGGCAACTTGGTGAGACCTCATCTCTACAATAAATCAAAAATTAGCCAGGCGTGGTACCGCGCACCTGTAGTTCCAGCTACTTGGAAGGCTGAGGCGGAAGGATTGCCGGAGCCCAGCAGATTGAGGTTGCAGTGGCCAGGAGCGGCCACTGCACTCCAGTCTGGGTGACGGAGTGAGACTCCAACTCAAAAACACCAAAAATATTTCCAGCATGGTTGGGCACGGTGGCTCACGCCTATAATCCCAGCACTTTGGGAGGCTGAGGTGAGAGGATTGCCTGAGCTCATGAGTTCAAGACCAGCCTGAGCAATTTGGTGAGACCTCATCTCTACAATAAATCAAAAAATTAGCTGGGTGTGGTAGCACGGGCCTGTAATTCCAGCCACTTGGGAAGGCTGAGGTGGAAGGATCACCTGAGCCCAGCAGGTCGAGGCTGTGGTGGCTGTGAGTGTGCCACTGTACTCTAACCTGGGCGATAGAGTGAGACTCCAACTCAAAAAAAAAAAAAAAAAATTCTCCAGCAGTGGCTCATGCCTGTAATCCCAGCACTTTGGGTGGTTGAGGCTGGAGGATCACTTGAGTTCAGGAGTTCGAGACCAGCCTGGGCAACAGAGCAAGATTCTGTGTCCACAAAAAATTTAAAAATTATCTGACATGGTGACAATACATGTATCTATCTCCAAATACATAGAGAAGGACACAGACTGCCCTGTTAGATCTCAAACTCTTGTAATAAGCCTACAAATAAAGTATTCTAGACATATCCTTGGTCTGGACTAGGCAAGCTGAAGCAATGGATAATAGGTACTGAACACAACCTAATAGGTACCATTTTTACCAGTTCTTCAAAGGTCAAGAAATTCGTTTTTGCTGTTTAATTCATTACAAGTTCCTTGAAGATTCAACACTTGTGTTAACAGAGGAAGACCTAAAAATCCAAAAGTCTAGAAGGCTTGCTAGGAATATTTAGGAAGAATTAACAAGGAGAGTGCTTTTTGAGAAGTTGAATGAATCTTAAAATTAGAATTTCAGAAAATAATGGCTACTATGAATCCATATTAATACAAGGCAGGCATTTTGTATGCATTACTCACTCACATTTTCTTTTTTTTTTTTTTTGAGTTGGAATCTTACTCCGTCGCCCAGACTGGAGTGCAGTGGCCGTTCCCGGCCACCGCAGCCTCGACCTGCTGGGCTCCGGCCATCCTTCCGCCTCAGCCTTCCAAGTAGCCGGAACTACAGGCGCGCGCTACCACGCCCGGCTAATTTTTTGATTTATTGTAGAGATGAGGGCTCACCAAGTTGCCCATGCGGGTCTCGAACCCGCGGGCTCAGGCAATCCACT
>CAUYQG010203335.1:0-79632 GCA_963574415.1 Tarsius wallacei | reverse complement strand
CCCGCGCCTTGGGAGGCTGAGGTGAGTGGATTGCCTGAGCCCGCGGGTTCGAGACCCGCCTGGGCAGGCGAAACCTCATCTCTACAATAAATCAAAAAAATTAGCCGGGCGTGGTAGCACACGCCTGTAATTCCGGCTACTTGGAAGGCTGAGGTGGAAGGATCGCCGGAGCCCAGCAGGTCGAGGCTGTGGTGGCTGGGAGCGGCCACTGCACTCCAGTCTGGGTGATCGAGTGGGACTCCAACTAAAAAAAAAAAAAATATATATATATATATATATTAAAATAGAAAAATAAAACTGCCCAGTAAAAAAATCTTATTGAAGTCACCTAGGAGTTTAAATTAATTAAAATTTTAGACACAAATGGTGGTAAATTTCTGTTTAACGGATAAAGCATTCAATGAAATAATGATAAACTACAGTAACAATTCTGTTTGCTTCAGAAGCAGAGGGAAGACTATGCCTCATTAAGGAAAGTCCTCTGCTCCATTTTCAGTTAGAAAACTCTGCTAGTAGACCTTAAACAACTATCGTAATACTATAAAAAAAGGATTGGCAGTAGTGGGAAATTGCCAGCGAAATGGAATGCACACCTCATCAACAAGGTACCTGCATAATGAACATTTGTATGTCTAAACCTGAATTGTACCCCATGTACTTAAAATTAAAAATTTTAAAAAGAAAACTCTGCTAGCAGAATTATATTCCAACTAATATTTATATCTTCATTTATAAATTGTAATGCCATTTCCTTAAGTTACACATATCCATGAAGTATATAAATACAGATTCATTGTGCCAAAAAAAACTACAAAGGAAATGTGAATATTATAAGAGAATATAACAAAGATTGAAGAGAAATGAATGAATGTTAATTTGAAATGGCTCTAATTTTTTTTTCAATAGGCAGTTACTTTACATGATAATTGGATTACCAAGCAGAACAGTTGATTTTTCTCTTACAAACCTGGTGATATTATCTATACATCTCAAAACTATAAAGGTAGACTAAAAAATTGTTGTGGTCATTTTATGATATATAATTGTACGTACAAGTTAAAAAACAAAATAACAGTACATTTAAAAATATTTTTATGCCAATAAACCCAATAAAATAAGGGAATTCACGACATTCTTCAGGTAAGAATTTACAGTCAGAAATTCTTAATAAATTAACCTCCAAAAGTAATAATCAAAGTAGAAATGAACACTTCTTTGCTTTTAAAAAGAAACAAAATATTTAAAATATATTTATAAATATGTTTTAAACAAACATATTTACTACAAGAAAATATAAGATGAGAATAAATAATAACTTATGAGACAAGTGTAACCAAATAAATTGGAAGGTCAAACTACTTTAGTATTTCTGCACCGGTGAAGAGATCAAAAGGTCCCCAAAACTACCAGTAATTATTTTTTTATTCTTTTAATTTCCTATCATACTTTTTCTGTTTTAGCCTGATGAAATGTTTTGTTTCATTTTCAATTTAATAGGTCACTAAACTTTAACTCCACTGAAGATGAGGCTATTTTATGCTAGCTATCTTGATAATTATTAAGAGTATACAGATAACATGGGACTTTGTACCTGGTAGGCACTTCATAAAAACCTATTACAATATATTATTTTGTTCATTCTTCCAAACTAAGAGCAAATATTTACTGAGAACTTACTACTCTGTGAATGGGTATTATGGGGTTACAAAGTGTATAATTAACCAAAAGACATTTACAACCTTGTTGGGGATGCAAAAATAAAGCATACCTAGACTTAAAGAATGATTAGGTGTTAGGCGTTATACTTTAATATGCACATTATAAACTTAGGAAAATATAAGAGAAAAAAAGAGTAATGTAGGTTGAAATTTACTCCCTTTTTAAATCAACATTATATGAAAAACTAGAGTATATTGTATTTTAAACCATCTTTCTGCAAAATAATAAAATACTTTTTCTTTCTTGAGAGTATACAGGAATGAGTATTCCACATTTTGAAATGAATTTATTTTGAAAGAATTTGACTTCTTGCTTTAATCACAAGAGGAAAATTATTTTCTGACTTTATACGCAAACCTCTTGTATTTGCAGCTCTCCCAAAAAACTTACACGTTTCCTATGGTTAATTTTCCACATGCTTGCTAGAGCTGACAATTTTTAATTTACTGGTCAGCCCACCTATTATTTGTATGCATTATACCAAACAGATTCCTAATTCACTAAAATTTTTTTGTGGAGCTACAAGAAAATTATAGTGAATATAGCTGAAATCAACAAGGCCCTTAGATCTTAATCATAAATCATTTTTTAAAAAGAAAAATGCAAAAAAGCAACTGATTCCCTTGGCTATTTTCTTACCAGGAAACAAATGAAAAAGGGAAATTTATTTCTGTACATAAATCCCAAATGTTTCATTTTCATTTTCCCCTAGTTAACTTCTCACCTAGCTAAGCAGCATTTTCTGCTATTATTAGCTTCTGGTCCAATATTAGCTGACCAGTATTCGTCAAACTCCTTGGTTCAATGAGCTCAGGGACTCCCAAAGAACTCCATGTATGCAGACTTCTGCTTACAGCTTCTAATTATTTTCCAATAGATAATGGAACATTTAAGTTCAGAGAGGTTAGATTAAATTTGTAAGTGGAACAAACTTTAGATAAAATTGCAACATCAAGGATCAGTCTGTAGAAAACTGTAGAAAATTCTAAGCTTTTTAGTTTTGAGATCAAAGGCCCTCGTAGCTTTTTCTTTTGTGACAAACTGGTCTCATAATTTTTCTACTTCAGTCATGTTTGTTCTTTTCCAATCTTACCGTGCTGAGCTATACATGAACTGCAAGTAACAATCAACAAAAAGATGCAGTAGCATCTAGAAATGTTCAAAAGAATTTCTTGATTTTTATTGCTTACTGGAAAAAAAATCAAGCTATTCAGATAGTAACCACAGCATAACACTGTTTCAACAGACTCAAAGAAGTATAGATTCTGGTAATCATTTTATGAAAAGTGGTAATGATGCAACTAAAACATTTATGTAATATTTATAAAAAACACTTATGCGCCCGATTTTTAAAATCAATTCAGAGGGGTATGTATGCTTAAGAAAGTTACATACAGTTTAGTTTTCTATTCTGATGGTACCAGTGAGTAACATAAAATGCCACAGTAACATAAGATGTCTGTTATTGTAGAGAAGAGGTCTCGCCAAGTTGCCGAGGCTAGACTCAGGCAATCCTCTTGCCTCTGCCTCCCAAAATGTTGGGATTACAGGCATGAGCCACCATTCCCAGCTACTATTACCATTCTTTTTTTTTTTTTGAGTTGGAGTCTCACTCAGTTGCCCATACTGGAGTGCAGCCTCAACCTGCTGGGGCTCCGGCAATCCTTCCACCTCAGCCTTCCAAGTAGCGGGAACTACAGGCCCACGCTACCACGCCCGGCTAATTTTTTGATTTATTGTAGAGATGAGGTCTCGCCAAGTTGCCCAGGCAGGTCTCGAACCCATGAGCTCAGGCAATTCACTCACCTTGGCCTCCCAAAGCACGGGATTACAGGCTGAGCCACCGAGCCCGGCCTACTATTACCATTCTTAAGGATGATGATAGAATGGAGTCAATGCTGACAGCTTCTGTTTAGAAAATCATTTTATGTAACCAGGTAAAAGCAGAACCATTGTCAATTTGTTTAATTTCTAACAGTTTGTGCTTTGAAAATAGTAGACATAAACCTTTGACCAATACAGCTGTGGTGTTAGGTAGAATGAGGAATTCTTTTGATTATTTTGAGAAACCTATCAAAGAAAAATATGGAGAAGTCTTTGCAAAGTAATCACTTTTGTAATACCATTTTTAGCAACTCTAATCATGAGACCATTTTAATAGATGATTACCCAGTGGTGTAGTTAAACTTGCAAAGTAACATTAAAAAAATAAAATAGAGAGTATTTTTTATCTTTTATCCACATACCACACATATGTAGATATGTACCTGTGTGTATGTGTGTGTGTGCTTCCCATTGCAAATATCACAGCATAGGAAGCTTTCATTCCCTCAACTCAATGGCTGCCCTATGAATAACTAAAATCACTTTATGCCATGTTATGTAAAACAGAACTTAATGTAGATAGTCCCAATATTTTGTATCCCTGACTTTATAAACAGATTAACAAAACCATCTCTATCAAGGTTTAACATGTTCAAAGTTGTTTTCTGGCCTTCTGAAAATTCTATTTTCTAGACTTCGCTTTCCGTGTGGGCAAAAAGTTTCTACCTGCACTTTTTGAACAATCGATATTAGAAACTGCTTCTCCTAATGATTTGTCAAACTGAGTGGGGATTTTTGTTTTAAGTCCTAATAATCATCAAACACCATTCATATTGGAATCATAAACCGCACATCATCAGTTTAATGTGCATAGTAACACATTCTCTAATCATGTACAAAATTCACCCAATTGTAGCGTTTAGCAAGCTGGAAACTACCTACTATATGGAAAGCTGTGCTTTCGATGGACTACTGATTTCCATCTCCTAAACTGCATTATTGGTACAGTAGAAAACGTGCTGTTAAGAAATGTCTTTTCATTCACATAAATTAAAAAAAAAAAACATTTTGGTGAAATAGAGGCAGTCATAAAGCTAATTAAGTTCCATGTTGAGGCTTACAAAGAGTAACCTATTTGGGATTTGAGTGGTCTCTTTTAGGTAGTGTAAGAGAGAAATTAAGCCTATTGGAATGCAAAACTTGTCAAGTACTTTGGCTTCAAACTCTTTAGTACCCCCTAAGGCAATACTTAAAACTCAAGTTTTATGATAGCTACTAAATTCAGGTAACTCTTACTAGCAATGATTTATAATACCTGCTGTCAATTACTTTCATGTATTTATTTTTGGCCAACTCTGTGATAATATCAACTATTTTTTTCTTTTTATACAGGATCCTGTGCTTGTACCTTTACTCTTATTGGAACAAAAAAGTAAATAGGAAGAAAGGAACTCTCTTAGCAGATTTTATCTGGGGGAGTGAACACTATGCAAAATAATTATATTAGATCCCACGAACTCAGGAGTAAGAAGCTAACAATGAAACCCAGTACTACTCTCCAAATATAATGCAATATTCGCAGGTAAGCATTAAAAAGGTTTCCTATAAGAGGTTCTTATAACAGGAATTAGGTCAGGACAGGTTACTGATCTCTTGCATGGATAGGAGAAAGTCTTCCAAACATTTTCTCCACAAAGGGTTTTCAGAAGGTACATCATGCCCTCTATCAGAGTCAAAATGGAAGGTCTATATCTCAGTAGTTTGTTTCTCTGCATTCCACACAGTCCTTCAACTGACTTTGTGGAAATCAGGGATAAGCAACATAAAATTCCTTAGAAAAATGATTCAAGTACAATATTCCAAACAAAGAAAGGACTATGGGGGGTGGGGAATATTACAGAAATTAATTAGACTGGAATAGAGAAGACTTAAAGGAGTAATAACAAAAGTCTTAAAAAATCTGTTCAGACAATTAACAAGGTAGTTATTCTGTTTTTTCCTATGTCCTTGCAGTGTGCTTGCCATTAGGTAAGCAGTGGTGGAATCAGCAGACATAGTCCTTTTCATCAAGGATCTTATAGTCCAGTGGTGGAAAGTAGAATTCTACAATAAAATCAAGGACAAATAATGTAAAGACATGATCATTTATTATGGTAAATGCTACAAAAGAAAATTTCTGAGTGCTGTTAGTAAGTTATAATTTAGATTAAGGAATCAGGAAATGGCTCTTTTTCTTTGAGGAAGTATACTTAAGCTGAGAAAATAAGAATAAGTAGGAGTTCACTAGGTATCATTGGGGGATGTCATTCCAAGCAAAGGCACTGACCAGATTGGCTTTCAGGGGGATGGAAAGAAAGTGAAGAGACCGATAACTGGGGAAGTAATAAGGAGCTCTACAAGCTAAGAATCTGGTATTTTACATTACTTTAGTAAGGTTACCACAAGTTTTTATGCAGTGAAATGATGCAATTCAAGCTCTGTAGTGGAAAGTAGGGAGATCAACTTAGAAGCTAGTCTCAATTTAAGCTGAAGAAGTTGATGGCTTGGATTCAGGTGATGGCAACGGAGTACAATAAGATGCAGACGTTGTCCAAATGTATTTTTGGAATAGAACCAAAGCATTTGATCATGAGTTGGAAGTGGGTGGTTTGAGGGGTTGTGGCATTTAAGGATAAATGCTAAATTTCTGATAAGGATAACAGGATGGATAAAGATACAGATTACTTAAATGGGTAGAAGTGAAGGCAGAAGAGATTGAGAGGAGAGGATGAAGAGACTCATTTTGAATGTGCTAAGCTTGTGATGCCCTTGAGATTTCAGTGAGGCAAAATCAAGAAAGGAGGTGAGGTCAAGTTCATAAAACAGACTAGAGATGAATTTGATCATCTAGAAGGATGCTCTTTTTAAAAATAGTTAGAATGAAAAGAGGTCTACAACCTGGCACTGAGAAATTTCCATATTTCTGGGATTACTCACTGCCAGCATGATTTTGAAAAACAGGAAAGCTGATGATTTTTGTAAGAATATGATTATAATCATACACCATGAGTAGAAGTTAACTGCAGAGGCATGTGACGATAGGTAGCAGCTGAGGGATAGTGAGATACAGAAAAGAGTCAGTGAAAGGAAAATGAGCTGGAGGGGCAGTCGAACATCATTCAAGAAGGGGTTATTTGAAATAGTAACTTCAGATGTGATGTTTCTGCCTATGACTAACTAGCTCCATACAACTATCAGGACATGAACAAGAGTCCATGAGATAAACTTTAACAAATGTGATTGATTTTAATTACTGGGATTTTTTTTTTCTTTTTGGTAAAGCTTTGAAAGACTCTAAATCCTGTTTCTAATGAAGTTTAAGATTCTCTTTCTGAAGATATTGTTTTATTATTTAAAGTCAAGTAACATTATAGATGCTTTTAAAATTGCTTTTGCTATATATTTTTTTAGATTAGAAAATACAGTTTATTTAAAAGTAAATTAGAAAGAGAGAAAGAGAGAGAGAGAGAGAGAGAGAGAGGGAGGATTCATTTCCCCAAAGTCAGGAAACATAGCGACAGCCATAGCTCAAGTTATATTTTTTTCTTAGGGAAAAGAGGATTGGTTGACTGACTTTCCAAGATCATGCCAATAGTATAGGATCCTGTGACATTTAAATAATGGCCTTAAAATTTTTCTGTGTCTTTTTTCACATATGCAAATCAACAAAACCTGTAAGGTCAAAAGATATAGTCGAATAAAATAATATGAATTTTTTAAAAAATCCATTATTAGTATGACACAAGATCTAGCTAAGAGTTAATATTACTTTGTAAAGTCACACACGTGAACTTTTGTAATGTAAAATGTTATAGAACAAAATATCTTTGAATTATTTTGTAAATCTGCTATAATCTGAGAGAAAATGTAAACTACCAATAAATTTTATTCGTCTCACCCCACTAGTATGACATCAATTAGAGTTGAAACAGCTCTCATCAAAATATTAAATATCATAAGGCAATATAGAGAAGAGAAATATAAATACAGTTTACATGGACATTCCTTCAGAAAATGGCAAAATGTCAGCCGTATAAGATATATAAAAGTTGCTATGGTATAGAGAGAGGGAAACGAGTTATTCTGTTTTAATGAGAATATTATCATTTACATAATAAGGTCAGGTAATCTGAAACCCTTTCCCCTGTAGCACTTTACTATGAACCTTGTGGTGAATTTGGTGTGGAAACTAAAGCCAAGAAGATTCATGCAAACACGAAGTCAATACTTGTGATCAGTCACTGGAATTTAGAATCATTACAGATTTTTTTCATTCTCAGTTCTTTTTTTAAAAGCAAATAATTTAGGTAAAACACTTAAAAACAACGCCAATCTATATTAGGCTTAACTATTAGGGGGAAAAATAGAGTGGGCAGAACTAGAAAAACTGGATTGTCTGATTTTACCAGCCCATGGCTCCCAATTCTAGGATTTCTGTTCAATAACATAATTTCTTAGGCATGTGTACTGTGCCATTTGATGGACTAAAAAAAAAAAAAAAACAGGCAAAAACACCAACCCCCTCCCCAAACCCCCCAATCCCTGCATTTTCCCAATGAAATGGTGCTATTTAAAACAAGAACTAGGGGCATGTATAAATGCAGGCATTCTTCTTATGAAGGTGGACCTTTTGAGCCATTTTCTTAATGTTGTTCAATGTGGTTTTTCTTTATGAGACTGAAGAATGTGCTGGCCATTCACTAGCAGAGTGTTATTATTGTCATTATGAATCCATTAGACATATTCAGGTGAGCTGAGTAACAGCCCTGTGACCAAACTCTCCTCTTGCTTTTACTGAAGCCTTTAATAGAACACAAACTGCCCCTTTTTTATTTTTTGCCTAAGGTAAAATTCTAAAAAAAAAAGGCCTCTCCTTTGTCCTTGGATATTAATAAAAGTATTGAATATGGTGATGAATTTTGAGTATTAAGTTGCTGCATTTGTGTCATTTATTATAATCAGGAAAGCACAGCTAGATCAGGTGAATAGTGATTATGGAATCTAGAATGTACTACTCTAAGTGTAAAACTGGAAGGGGACAGAGGGGTCTAATAATAAGTGTATAAAATTTCCATTGTCTTTGGAAGCTTTATTTTCTTCTGTAAAATGGTACACGACACACAGTCACACGTGCAGATAAATACAAACACATGTATACACTAGTTTGCAAAAGAGACGGGTAGCATGGTAGTAATAGGTCTTATTTTAGTTTGAAAGTTATCCTTGGAACGTTCTACCATAGTGTTGTACCAGCTGACTTCCACCCACTTTTCTTCGATCAATAGTTTTCTCTTGCCACTGAAGCCTTTTTTCCCACCATCAGCAGGTAGAATGTACAGGGGGATAAATGTCCCTCTGTCCCAGCATCCCTCAAAGTGCTATAGCCCCCAGCTCCCTTAACACTTGAATGGGATAATTCTAAGGTGCATGTCCCACACTGGCTCAATGGTGAAAAGAAGTCCAGTCACTCACAATGGAAGTTAGTTTTATTGTGTAGTCTTACTTCCTTAATCCCTTATTGATGAGTCCGTTACCTCTAAAATAAACTACTTTGGTTCAAATCTCTGTTTCAGGGGTGGCTTCTGCTTCCGTAAGAACCCAAACTAAGACATGTTAAATAGATTACTTTTAATCTAGTAACTCTGGAGTATTTATCACTTCAATTCAAGCCTTAGATTCAAATTTAAAATGATTTTACTCATGCAAACTTTTCTGTTGTGATTTGATATGTTATTCAAATATATATATATGTATATATATATATATATTTTTTTTTTATTTATTTAGTCTGGATCTTGCTCTTGCTCTGTTACCCAGGCTAGAGTGCAGTGGCATGATCATGGCTCACCTCAGCCTGGACCTCCAGGGCTCAGGCAATCCTTTTGCCTCAGCCTCCCAAGTAGCTGGAACTACAGGTACTTAGCACCATGCCCAACTAATTTACTTTTTATTTTTTTGTAAAGAAGAGGTCTTACCAAGTTGCCCAGGCTGGTCTTGAACTCCTGTGCTCAAGCAAGTCTCTTGCCTCAGCCTCCCAAAGTGCTGGGATTACAGGCATGAGTCACGGCACCCAGCCATGTTCAAATATTTATAATGATCTACACTAATAACAGACGAGCTAAAAATGTAGGTATGTAATTTAGGCATATGTTCGCCTTACAATAATACCAGTCAAAATAAAATATTGAATTTGTTATCAATGTTGCCTGTCAAACTGCGTTTTAATCATTGTGATGCTATCCTTCTAATGTTTTGAAAGAAATCACCAAGATAATAAGAAGTGTCTGTGCCTGATATTTATTGACACTCTGTCAATAGTGGTCCATCAATCTGTTAATCTTCTGGCATCTAACTACAAGTAGGAAAGGCACAGTCAAAATATTTTCCTTAACTTTTTTTCACTTTTAAAAAGAACAGATTTCTTTGAGTCTGTTGGTTACTATATCCATCAACCATCTAGGAAAATGACTCCTTTCAAGGCTCAATCAGAGTCTCATCTAAAATTCAGCAGAAATCTAAGCCTTCAAGCTGCCATCCTCACTCCTGTTTCCATGGGAATAGACTTCAGATCAGAAAAAAAAAGATGGGGTTAGGAGCTTTCAAATAATCATTCAAAATCATGATGAGGTTTTTAGAGCTTTTTTCTTAGGTGTGATTATTTTGTAGCCTCTTAACCCCCTTTTACCAGTCTGTTTCCATGGAAATGTGACAAAAATTGCTGTCCAAGCCTCCAGCAGAGATTATTAGCATTCTTGTGAATTTCAGCTTTGGCTCTAACCTAGGCTGGGTAAGAGTTTTTTCTATTAGTTTTATAATTTAACCTATGCCGTTTCTACTTATTGTAATTATTTCCTTCACAAATGTATAGGTACGATCAAGATCAAATTGAGTAATTGGTAAACCACTAAAAAAGGCTTCAGTCTTAAAATTTAGCCTATAAGCCAGGACATGTAGCTTCAGAGTGGCAAACCTTTAGAGACCTGCAGAAAGAAACATTTAGTTCCTGAACTTGTTGTCTGTTAGATAGATGTTGGTAGATATGTAACAACGGAGATTCTAAAAATATTTAGCAACTGGTAAGACATAAACCAACTGATCAGAACAGCTAGTTTGTACCAGCTGATTACCAGCCCTACTATATAACAAGTTAAGCTAAGAGTAGTCTTATACAGGGTGGTAGTCTTATGCAAATTACTCATCACAGACTGAGTTCCTGTAAAACTTGCAAAAAAACTTACAGGAGAAACCGAATAGAAACATATAGCAATTCTTAAAGAATTCAAAGTGCATATGCTTTCATCATCTTTCATATGAAGGTCATTTGAACATAGAAATCATTCTTATTACTAAAGACATTATGCTAAAAGATAGAGAAAGAACATATATGGTCTTTGATAGAATCCATGGCAAGATATTGTGTATTGAATTTGAAAAAATAACAGCATGAAACATACATAGTTTTATTCCATTCTACCCTCTGAAATGTGCTGAACAGTTCCATCTACAATTTTTGGCTAGGGAAAATCTTAAAGGTCTGATTGACCTTATAAAGTAACTTTATTCTTTAGAGCTCTCTTATTATTCTATAGTTGGAGTTTTTTAACCTACAGAGTCTTATCTTCTGAATTTGAATTGAAAAAAGTAAATGTCAAGGAGTAATTATCTGACACAGGTAGGTCCCTAATTTAAATTTAACAGAGACTAACGTACAATAGAAACTAATTTTGATTGATGTTCTCAATTAAGTAGATCCTAACCATAATAAAATAAAACAGTCTGGTTAATTTTTCAAATCATCATCACTTTCCAAAAATGCAGTTGGCAAATTATTAGAAAGCAAGGGTTCATCTGCAGGCAAAATCTGGCCTGCCTCTTGTTTGTATAAACACAGAGTTTTATTGGAACACAGTCACATCTATTTGCATTTGGTTTTGCTTTATTTTGTTTTAGTTGCCTATGGCTGCTTTCCCACCAAAAGGGCCAAGCTAAGTAGTTGCCACAGAGAAAAATTAGCATGCAAAGCCTGACTATTATCTGGTCCTCTAAGAAAAAGTTTACTGATCCCTATTCAAGCCTGTCTGCCTGAACTCAAAGCCTAGACTTGCTATTTCCTAACTTTGTGGCCTTGGGATAACCTTGGGTTAAGGTTAGGTTTCCAGACTGCCATATTCTGAGGATTAACTAATTTATTATTTGTGAATTATTTTCAACAGTGCTTGACACTTAGTAAATAGTGATGACTGATTTATCACTACCACTTAGTCCTAATATTATTCAGCACTACTATTTTTAAGAAAATCATGATATATGATTACTAAATATAATTGGTTACTGTGATTGTTAAATATTTTTCAGTTCAAATTATTTATTGTTTTTGTTTGAAGTCTACTTAGCTATATTTAACAATAAGATACAAAAACATTACATATCTGATTCAACACAGAAGATACTGCACCTTGGGGACTGTGAATATCCTCAAATTCCAAAGACAAGTTTAAGTTAGCTATCTAGGCAGATAGCTGTGAACCAGAACTGATCTAAAAAGTGTAACATAATGTGAAGTTGTCTTAGAAATGTCTTTAATTATAAGATTATACCATTTTCATAGAAGAAACTTTGTAAATTGTGGAGTCTTTTAAAAAAATTCTCACCTGATCTCAAACCAGGCAAAGTAGGGACTAAAGGGAGGTTTGAACTTTATCTATACAATGTCCACTTGTATACCTAATCCTGAATTGTACCCCACATCTTCAAAATAAAATATATAAAAATAAATTTAAAAAATAATTCTCCAAGTAGGAAATTTGATAATGGTTAAAAAAGTGATTGAGTGTCTATACTTACATCCATGAACTCCACATTGGCCTTGGGACCAGTTGTCTCATTAAGAATCTTAATAGCCACAGGAATTTTCACAGTTTCTCCTTCAGGTACCCAAATACCCTTTGGCAAAAAAAAAAAAAAAAAAAAAAAAATTCACATTACATTTGACATCACAACCTATTAGCTTCTTAGAAAATAATTTGGAGGTTCTATATCATGTCATTCAATCAAGAAAATTTTATTTAGCACTTGTTATATGTTACAAGTTACTCTGCAACTTTGTTGTCTGCTTTCATTATCTGAAGATGAATCATATGTATATATTCTGTTTTAGAGGTATTTGTATTAAGATCAAGTTCAATTTGTATGCATAAAAAGTCTTTAAATAGTGAAGAAAGCATGGACATCAAATAGAATAACAATATCTGATTTGGATGAAGACTTTGAGAAGGCTGTTCCATTTTTTGAAGTTCATTTGTCTCATCTGTAATTTAGAAGATTGGGTTAAGTAATATTAGAGGTTCTTTTGGGTCTGAATATTGTCTAACTACTCTGCAATGAGAAAAAAACAATTTAAAAACAAATTCTCATGATTTCAAGTTCATATTGACTTAAGAATTTAATTTCCAATGGTGATTATTTAGGATTAATTTTCAAAGTCAGGTACTAGGGGGTATTGAGCACATATTAATTTGTCCATATTATTAAATTATGCGTGTGTGCATACGTGTGAAGAATTTTTATTATCTGTGAAGAAGTATATAATATTTATATTGGTCTTTGATAGTTCTCTCTTTCTATCAAAATTTAATTATAATATCTGAATAGGATATAGACATTGGGAAAGTATAAAGTTGGTAGAATTTGAGTAAGGTACAAAATTAAGCTAAATAACAGCATTTCTGGGAAAATAAAATTCAAACATTTGTATGAGGACAATAATTTTAATAAGACATGCAAGGATGCACAATTTATATAAGAATATATTTTAAAAGGCACATTATCCCAAATGACCCACAAAAGCAAATAGGTCAGGAGGAAAACAAAAAACAAAATCTCAAATTTTAATATATTATCCCTGACATCAAAAAAGACTTCGTATGAGAGTTTTAACATAAAATAAAAGGAAAAAATTTAATTTGTTATTCCTGAACAGGACATTTCTACTTTCTTTCTTAATATCGGCTGATTGTGGCCATACATAAAATATTTTAAGAAAGTTTTTCACTTTGAACTTCTATGTTAAAACATAAGTACTAGCCGGGGTCGGTGGCTCAGCCTGTAATTCTGCGCCTTGGGAGGCTGAGGTGAGTGGATTGCCTGACTGAGCCCGCGGGTTCGAGACCCACCTGGGCAACTTGGTGAGACCTCATCTCTACAATAAATTTAAAAAAATTAGCCGGGTGTGGTAGCGCGTGCCTGTAGCTCCAGCTACTTGGAAGGCTGAGGCGGAAGGATCGCCGGAGCCCAGCAGGTCGAGGCTGCGGTGGCTGGGAGTGGCCACTGCACTCCAGTCTGGGTGACAGAGTGAGACTCCAACTCAAAAAAAAAAAAACCCAAAACATAAGTACTAGTGTTACTCAAAGTTATAATAATATAAGAAGATCTAACACAAGAATTATTAGAAAGCATAGTTATAATAATAAAGAAAATAAAAGACTTTAACCTTTAGAAAGTGAATTTATGGTTGCACTGTTCCTTGGCAGGGTGAATAGGGAGCTCCATGTGTCAAATGCAAAATAATAAGTCTAATTTATTGTATAAAATTTTTAAAAATAAGGTAGAAATAGAAATAAGAAAAAAAACCTCAAGACCTATAAGCTACATTTTTCCACCGATAGTATAGAAAAAAGGCTTACCATTCATGAGTTAATAAAATAACTGCAGAGGGCGTTATTTTATAAAGACATAGCACCAATATGAAAGTATTCCTAAAGTGCACTTTTTGAAAAATCACAACATATATTTAACATAATTAATCTGTCCTGCTCTTTAAAATAATATTTATTTGAATCATTTATTTTCATTATCTCATTCATAATTTCATCATTTTCTAGGCACAGCCAGAACAATTTCAACTATTTGATATCCATAAATTGACTCTAATCTTTTAAGCTTCTTTTTGTGTCTGTGAATCTGAGTCTCACTTTGTCACCCAGGTTGGAGTGCAGTGGCATGCTCACGGCCACCATAGCCTCGACTTGCTGGGCTCAGGTGATCCTTCCACCTCAGCCTTTCAAGTAACTGAAACTACAGGCACTTGCCACCACGCTTGGCTAATTTTTTTTTTATTTATTGTAGAGAGAAGGTCTCGCCAAGTTGCCTGAGCTGGTCTTGAACCCGTGGGCTCAGGCAATCTTCTCACCTCAGCCTCCCACAGTGCTGGGATTATAGGCTTGAGCCACTGCACCCAGCGTCTTTTATGCTTAAACATAGCAAATTTTTAGTTAGGAGAAAATATAACCAAATAATTAGCCAAGCCAATTTGCATTTCTGTGGTCAAGAATAATCATTTACAGTTTAAGACAGGATGTCCTTGTAACAACTGATATTTTGACTAAAGAGCATCAACAAGGTAGATTCCAGGCAATAAAATTTAAACAAGGTTATGGAACTTCCCATATACTTCCATTACAAGTAACTTTGATAAAGTCAAACACTCATGAACAGACAAATAACTGATCTTAATAAAAATATTAATAAAGCTTTGTTATTACATGTTTAAATGGGTAATATTTTTTTTTCTTCTGAGGTCACTACATAGTATTTAGTCTTGAGTTATAGGATATCCCTGGTTTAAAATAAAATTTAAACTTCCAGACCAGATTATGTCTTAAAACATAAGGGTGATTGTATTCTAGGAACAATCCAAGACTGAGTTATCTTAAAAATGAAAGTTTCTTATAATACATTTAAATTTGGCCATTTATCTCTCTCTCTCTTTTCTCCCTAATCACATAGATTTGTTAACATGCTTTACATTTTGTCAGTGTGACATGAAGAATTGATAACAGTCCACAATCTAAGTGCAGGAAGTTCTAATATCTTTCTTTTGACTTGTCCTTTGGTTCAGCACAGAAACGGAGGTAATCTACAAATATGGTGTAGTGAAGCAATTACCAAATGGGGAAAATCCTGCAACAGATCACTGGAATGAGGGTTTATGATGGCCAGATGATCCATAAATGTTTGCCAGTATTGATCCAGTTCATGGCATTACTTTTAACTAGCCATTAAAAAAACCAAGCCTGGAATTTAGGAAGCTACATCTATTAATCTAAATAATTTGCTTGATATCATTTTATTATGAAATATATAAAGATTAAGATTACTAAAGATATTAATAAAATTGCTGTTATTAAATAGATTATCATTTTAAGTATATAAAATGATATAGTCGAACTCTTTTTTCTAGAATAATAAAGAGAAACACGATAAATTATGTTTCTTTGAACGTATACACAATTTGAAGTTTAAAAAAGACATCATCAGCCTGGAAAAATGTTTATGCTAAGTAGGTGCTCTGTTAATAATTTTAAAGTTAATTGAACAAAATATGCATACTAAAAGATTAAGAAATGCCTACATATTTCCTTTTAAAAATATTTAAAGGAGATTAGATAGCTTTGGAACACAGGAAAGAAAATTTAAAGTTTATGTTCTAATTGTTAATTCTGTTAAATAAATCATTGTTCTAAATAGAAAAAAATTTAAATGCAAATTTTCTAAGCACAATATATTCGAATAAATATACTTGCAAAAATGTAAGATTGCATGTAGCTTTAAGAAATATGGCCAGGTATGGTGTTTCACACCTGTAATCCCAGTACTTTGGGAGTCCAAGGCAAGAGGATTGCTTGAGCCCAGGAATTCAAGACTGACCTGGGCAACACAGCAAGACCTAATCTCTACAAAAAATAAAAAAGTTTAGCTAGGGATGGTGGTACATGCCTATAGACCCAGCTACTCGGGAGGCCAAGACAAAAAGACCTCCTGAGCCTAGGAGGTTGAGGCTGCAGTGAGTCGTGATGGTGTCATTGCACTCCAGCCTGGGTGAGATAGGGGGTCCCCAACTCAAATACACACACACACACACACACACACACACACACACACACACATAAATATACAACTGCCAAAGTAACTTTTGAGAATTGTAGTAATGAATATTATAAGAAGGATACAGCATTAGTCCAGCAGAATTTCTTTTTCTTGTTATTTACTATTAAAATAAATGTCACTACAATTAACTTCGGCCTGGCCTCTGGTCTTGTAATTAACACAAATAAGTAAATACAAATGCCATCACTTGAGCTTTTCCTTTCCAGAACCATCTTACTGAAAACACGTGATGTTACTCTTCCCTTCTCTCTGACCTGAATTTCACATAGAAAGTCGCTTTTTTAGTTTGTCAGTAACGATGAGGACATCAAAACTATGAAAATTATTTGCAGAACCATAAATGTAGGCCAACAATGATTTAGGAGCGAATTCCATCCCAGTAAGGCATCAGCATATTTTTGTGGATCCTAAAGAGATCAGCTTTTGGATTAAAAAGTAGAAGAAAATAAAAGCAAGGGATTATGGCACATTGGCCAGGCATGCCAGGGTGTCATGGAGCACTGAGTAGGGGTAAAGGGAAATGGTTGTGGCTAACTCTTTTGGAGAAGGATGGAAGTTTGCCAAAGGGAAGCTGAAATGAGGTTATGAAGGGCACTGAGAAAAGAACCATACTTGGCTTTGTATCAGTGCTTTGTGCTTTCTCTTAAGAGTGTATGGGTCCCAGTTTGTTTAATAAAACTTAGTACATTTAATTGTGCAGCAACTTCTCAATATTATAAAGATTATAATACATATCAATGCCTCAATGTTATAAAGATTATATAATACATAACTTTTCAATATTATAAACTTCTGCATACTATAAAAATTAGGTTGGCTAATATAATAACACTATTGGTTATTATTTTTAAAAGTCTAAAACAAAACTGAAAATACCACTAGTTTGTGTTGTTTTTTTTCCTTACTTTATAAACGGTACCAAAAGCGCCTGAGCCAAGGACTTTGACCCTCTTGAGCTCCGTTTCTTTCAGAATACGAAGTTGAGCTTGATTGGGTGCAGTGCCGCTGGGCGTTAAGGGTTCTACCAACTGCAAAACAAAAAGAAGAAGGTTATGCAACTTTCTTTTTTCTTTCTTTTTTTTTTTTTAGAGAGACAGAGTCTTACTCTGTCACCCACACACTCCTGGGCTCAAGCGAGCTTTCCGCCTCAGCCTCCCAAGTAGTTAGAATAAGCAGGCACCACCATGCCTGGCTAATTTTTAATTTTATTATTATTTTAAAGAGGTGGTCTCATTATGTTATCAGTTTCCAACTCCTGCCTTCAAGCAGTTCTTCTGCCTGGGCCTCCCAACATGTTAGGATTTCAGACGTGAGCCCCCACGCCAAGTGGTTATGTAACTTTTAATCTAACAAACAGTCCTTTTTTCCTCTCTCTCTGGTTCTGTTTCTCCCACTTCCACAACACACTCACTTTTCCTTGATAGATAATACTTTTGTAATATGAGCCACTTATCTACAAATACACATTTATGCATTCCTTTAGACCCTATACTCTCTTCTCTTTGACAGGGCAAATACAAGTAACAAATATGTGCTCATTAGGCTAGGAAATCTGATGCATTAGAAAAACAAAACACTGCCTTCTTCAGGCTTGAAATATACCCATAAAGCCAGGACAAATACATCAGAAGAGAAAGTACAATACCAACACCCTAGAACAGCACTGCTAAAACTTTACTGTATATAGGAACCACTAGAGGTTCTTACTAAGGGCAGGTCCCGGCTCCGTAGCTCTGGGATGGGCTTCAAATATTGCATTTTCACAGTATCCCAAGTGATACCCATGAACCATGGTGGTCCTTGAAAACATTTTAAGGCCCAAATGTACCTGTTAGATCAAAGATTCTAAAATTTTATGATTCGATTCTAGATTATAAGTGAATGCTATGAAATATAAGGGGTAAGATAACCACTGAGAAAAGAGGTTCACAAGTTTTGGCTTCCTAAAGACAGTCTTGAGATAATGAAAATGGTTTCACATCAGGAAGACGTGGCCATTGTGAAGTGCAATTTGGTGCAACTCCAGGGAAAAGGAAGAAGATACATAGGGGAATAAAACGTGGAATGGGACAGGTCTCAAGGGTCGGGTAGGAAATCTATCGAAACATGAGGTGGGCTGGGTGTGGCCAAAAAGAGTAAAATTAGGCTGATGGTTTTAGATGTCATAGTTGAGACGTGATTCAGCCAGAGGAATGAATGAGAAGGAGAAGGGCATGTGCATGTGTGCCAATCACTGCAAATGCGAAGAAAAATGTATGCAAAAGACAGACTTGGTATCAAAAAGCATATAACCTATGTTAAGACTTTGTTTTTATCTATGTATGAGAAAAAAGGCAAGAGTGAGGCATAGGTTTTTTTTTTCTTCTTTCAGTTAAATAAAGGAACAAAACTTTACACACAGATAGTCAGCTCTCTTTCAGCTTAAAGAAATAAAGAACTACCACCACTCAAATTGTCCTGAAGCTACCACAGTACTTCAGAATGTCATTTACTTGGCTAAGTGCACTGTGTCCCTCCTGCCTGGGTATTATTACCATGCTTATGTGAACATCACAGCCTGCTTAATTACCAGAAGAGAGTCTTGAGTGAAGGTAAGTGTAACTATAGTAAGGACTTTAGGAAGAACATGGTAACAAATTACCAATAAATTTTGGTTGTTTTCTAACAGTTTGACAACTCATCTGCTTCTATTTCATTTTTTAATCTATGTTGCCAAAATGTAAATTTGCTAATATATAACTGCATTCAAGTAACGTAAAATATCTTAGAAAGACTCACTAAATTATTTCTTATATCTCAGAATGAATCTCCAGCTGGGTCTCCTTGAAGTCAACTCGACTGCACAGGAGCTGTTTGGTAGATTTTAATATATACACTACATGTACAACAAGTAACTTTTATTAATCATTTTTAATAATCAAAAGCCACATAAAATTACATCAACACTGGGGAGACAGCTTCAGCACTTTGGGCTGGATATACTTAAAATATATATTATATATAGACCTTGGCATATTCTATGCTATAATTTTATATTTTGAAAACCTCACAGTTCTCACAGAGTTTGTTTAGTCTTGCAACTTTCTTGAATATCATTCAAAATATTTCTACAAAAACATGTTTCCAAGAAATTAAATATTGCACCTTTAATAGAAGCAGAGTGTAATTTTGCAAGCCAGCAGTAATATGGTGGGAAGAGGACTGGGTATAAATTTGGAGGTTTGTATGCCAGTGCTGCCAATCACAGGCTTTGGAAGCAATTCCTCCCTTTTGGCCCCTTATTTCCCATTTCCTATCTGTTAAATAGGTCTGACAATAATTACCTAAAGGATAAAGGATGAAATAAGATAACATAGGTGGAAAACTCTGGAACATTGCCTAGTATATTGTAGGCACTGAATCTGTCCCTCCTCAATGGATAGGATCATGTTTCATTAATACATTTTTGAATCACATGATCAACCAAAGCATCAAGCTTACTGTGCATCTCAGTAAGAGTGTGTTGAAAAAAATATCTTTTCCAGTTTTATGCATGTAACATAAGGAAGGCAATCTGGAGCAGAATAATTTGGGGAAAGTGTATCAACTTGAAGTGCATTCCAACAATCTATCAAGATTCAACAAATTTTCCACCTCTGAGGCAAATTTCTAGCTTCGGTATTTAAGGATTTAAATTGATGCTCTTAAGAATTCCTCTTCTACTTAGATGGTGATAGGAAATTATTTATTTATTTTTATTAACAGAAGGATAGGGTATTCTATAATTATCTAACCTCCAAATGTAAACTATTTTAGTCCTAAGTAATAACTTTTTATAAAAATAGAACCTGTTCATAAAATCAATGTATGTTTATTTAGTAAGGAAATGATAATTTAAAGGACATTTTTATAAAGCACTGCCTTAACAAAGAAAACCAAAACAAAGTAGCACAACTCTTTTCATAGCAATGAGTCTTCCCTACATGTGGTTTAAAGACAGAATTTCTCTTCCATTTATTTATTCAATCACCTAAACATCCACTGTTATTCCAAGCTTTCAATTACTCTCCAACTTTAGTTTACAGTACTTCACTTATTAGAATTCTCTCACCAACTGCCTCAAGCTGGCTGTGAGGGAGAATGCTATCTGCCTCCAGCATCCTAACTAAATTGAAAATATGCACAGCACATGGGCTGTGCTCAAACTTTCATTCATATGTACGAGGTTGATAGTGATCAAATTGATTTTCTATAAATATCCAGATACAGTAGGAATTACTACTGTTTTCCCATGAATGTAATTGACTACTTTTAATTTGCATGAATAAGTCTATTGATGAGACAGCCCATTTTAGTTTCTGATAACTCCAATCCTTAGAAAGTATCTTCTTATAAGTAGCTATAAAGTAATTTCCTGAAACCTACACATGCATGATTCTTCTCCATAGTTTTGACTTCTTGAAAAAACAGAACTGAAGTTTAATTCATTATCATTGTGCAAAATGTATGAGTGAATATTTCTGTTTCTACTAGCATTCAGAGGGAAAACCAGATTGTCACACTGACAATGAGAAAAACAAAAAACAAAAAACAGGGTAGGCTTAGTCTCACGGCAGAATTGTTCTAAATTGTTAATATAGGCACGAATGTTGCATCAGGATAAAGGAAGGTTGGGAGTTGAGAAGGGTCTGGTAATGCACAGTCTTCTGTAATGGTTATTTTCCCTGTCTCCTGTACAATAAAAACTATCAACTTTCATGCCAGAGAACTCAGTGTAACAATATAAAAGAAATTATAATCATTTATGGGTAATTTACATATTCACAATAACCACCATGCATAATATGAAAAGCATCTCATGAATTGTGTTGTAAGGTCTGTGTGATTACAAAACTAAGCCTTCTCCTATAAACTCAGTCTTTCACTGCTGGTATAATGAGATCATTGGCTAACAATTTAATGATCCCAATTAAAGTATACATTGCTCATCTAACTAGTTTTATTTTGAGCCAGGAAAATGCTCTCTTTTTCTAATGTTTTCTTAGATTTGTCACTGAGATATCTTCTATGCAGATATTTTCTAGTCCTGCGGCTATTGAGATATCCTGTACCCAGAGCTTGTTAATAGGACCGTTTCACAACACAAACACACACACAAAGAAATGGATTTGTTTTTTCCCCAACACAGTAATTTTCTTGACTCCTGGCATCTATCCTCTTGAAGCCATGAACCTATCATGTCTACTTTTACTGTGTAATACGATTTTTCATCAGCTTTGTTTAATATACTATAAAATAAAATCTTCATCAGGAAATTGAACAGAATTTTACTTAGATAAAAACCTGAACATCATCTAAATATTGTAAACGATAAAAACATTTAAACACATGAAAAGAAGAAATAACACTTACCTCCGTTTCCAGGAATCTTCTCAAGGCTCTTTTCTTTTTGATGCTCTTCCTTCTAACATAAACTGCAAATGTCAGACCCAAGATGACCAGAATGAAGAGCCCACCAATAACTCCAGCAGCAATCAGGGGAGTTCTGGCAATCAGAATGAAAAAAAAAATGAAGAGAGGGAAAACAGAGGAAGAGGAAAGAACAGTTGTACAAGACAGTATCTACATTTCACAAATCTAGTCATTTTGGTGAAATACAAATAAAAATGCATTAGGGCTCAGCCAAAACTGTACATTTAAAAAACGAATAATTCATGCACATATAGCTAATCTTTGGGGGGTGAGCAACCACAGCATGCCATGTGATGAAAATATGTAGAACTTGCTCATGGAATAAAAATATATATGCCAAAGTGTTGATATGGGCACATCTAAAAGTTGTAAATTTTACTACTACCTTTGAATAAATGGAAAATATATTTTAATAATATTGTTGTGGTATATAATTTTATCATCAGTATTTTCTCTAAAGCAGACTTTAACAACAGTGGCACTATTGACATTTTGGTCTGGATACTAGCTTATTGTGGGAGAGTACCCTCAGCTTTCCATCCATTAGATGCCAACAGCTTCCCTTCCCCCACCCTTCAGTCAAGATAACCTCCAACTGAGATCTTTAAAGCAAAAATGAGTGTTCTGAAGACTCATGAACCCCAATCTCTAAAGTACAAGGGTGCCAATAGGAGAGTTTTAAAAAATGCTATTTGGAACTCTGATAAAGGCAACTCTTAAAGGATAAAGGTCAGAAGAAAGATAAAGAACTGGGTCAGTTAGGCTTTCAGAATAATGATGACTGGGTTAAGTATTATAATTAATAATGTGTCTAAGCATCATACACATAAAAGAGGTTTGTACATTAAATATCACATATAAAATATGTAAGTAGCATCAAAACAGGATTAGGAAGAGATTGATTGGGAATTTTTATTATTAAATGCTTTCCTAAAGTATTTTTAACCAAGATACAGTTTTGAAAATGACCACTTCTTACTGTTTCCTAAGATAAATATTTCCTTGCTTGAACAGTAATAATGTGGTTTTCAATGTTTTGTTCTAGATTAGGCCAGTATCTATATGAGGTTTCCGGGGTCAGACTCCTGAAATATATTAATTTTGTATGCCATAACAAATAACTTGCAGTGAAACACACAACTGTTATCTAATGGATATTTGACCATGAAACCATAATGGATATCAAAACTAAAAAAGAATTCCCTGAATGCTCATGAGTTCCAGAATAAAGTATTTAATATATTACATTTCTATATTTTTAAAAAACTATTCTATAATCTCTTAAAAATATTGACTTCCTCTAGCAAAATAAACTTTGCTCAAAGATTGTTCAGAAATAATGATAGTGGATGAACCTAAATAAAATCTTGAAATTTTAAAGAACTCTCGAAAAAAATATGTGTAACTTCTTCTATACACAATAATGACTTAAAGATTATAACTGTTATATTGTCATGTAAACCTTCAGAAAAATCTAAAATTTAAAAAGGTAGTTTATTCTAAAGGTTGTTTCCTGACAGCTCAAAATACTGTAGTATACTGAAATGTTGCTATAATTCAACTAGATTTTTCTAAATGGCATTTTCTAAAGATATAAAAATCTATGCTAAGAAAATTAAACTATAGTATGGATACAAACTCATCATTGTAATATGTTTTGGTTTGCATTAGATTGTATATTTGAGCATGCCAGCTAAATATGTATTACAGGAAATACTTTAGGTTTTCAAACCAAGGCATAATTTTTGCTCAAATACCTAACACATTTCCCCAAAATTACTACTATAGAAAGGGGTGTATTTTTGTTTCCTCAGCTCAATCTCGTTCAATATTTTATTAATTGTAGATTTTGACCGAACTCTAAACTTTCTCTACCTATTTATTTTGCAAAAGAAAAAAATAGCGTATTTATGAAAATACATGTCAATATCACTGTATATTAAAACAAAATGATCTATTTTGGTTTTGTATTTGTTCCTTTGTTTGTTTTTTATTTTTAAGAACAAATTTTCAATAGAACAAAACAAACCTCTATTTTTTTCATCTTATTTCAGTGGAGATCAATTACCACATCATTACTACTTAGGTAAGACATGGCAGTCAAATCAAGCATTCAAGACCTCAGTAGAGAGTAATTTCTGCTTTTCTATTCAGTATTTACTTTCAATATTTTCCCGTACCAATTCCTTTGGCTGATTTGAGTTTCTTTACTTTTTATTCTCTTACACCCTGCAGGAATGGGGGAGGTAAAAACAACCTGAAGAAACAAGGAACTACAAAGTATGCACCTAAAAGTCATACATACATGTTTTGTTGGACATCTTAAGAGACCAAATTCTCCATATTCCTGCAGAATTTAATCTTGAAAAATAAATAATTAACTACAAAGAAGCTGTCACCAAAATTAAGAAGGGATCTTCTACAAGACACTTGTAAGTTGTCTTTAATGGGTGAATGTCATTTAAAAAGGGATTGGTCAAGAGTAAGAAGACTTAGTAGACAGAACAGTCAGATGTGAAATGCAGTCTTGAATTACACCCTAGTTTGTACAAGCCAGTCATAACCTCTATGGGGACAACTTGAAAGGCCTAAATAGAAATTAGATAGTAGATAAGATGGAAGTTCGTTGCCACAGAAAGACAGAATATAAATGGAAAGGATAGGGTTACAAAACTGTAGGATACCAATATGGAAAAAAATGTATGCCTATGGGTATAGCTCTAGATGTACATATATATATTTGGAATAATACAAAATAATACATTAAATGGTAGTTGTCCCTTGGTAGTATAAACATGGTACTCTTATTTTTGTATTTTTACTAACGTGTATGTTCTATAAATTATACTTGTTTTGAAATAAAAGTTTATTAGATATAAGAAAAATACAGAAAAAAATCATTTTCTAAAAGTTTAGTTTTGTAATAATGACCTTGTTGTCTTTTTCCTTGAATGTTTATCTTGCATTGTTTTCAATTAAGGTTTAATTTTGTTATTCCTGGTCCACCTTTATAATCTAAGTACTTCTGCATCTATTTTCTATTCATTATAGTTTAATTATCATGATGTTTCTTACAATTAACATTACATTTCACAAAAACAAGTTAATCTGTACAGTAAATACTATTTAAAAAAACTCCTATTCCTTCTGATTTTGATGATTCCTAGATATTTGTAAGTGTAGGATAGATGTCTTTTTTCCCCTAGAGTTTATGTTTAGCTCTTTATGAGAACTCTTTGGATAAAGAGGATACAGCCATGCAAGTTGCTTCTTTAAATTGCTGTGTATCTCAACTAGGTCTAATGATGGCTGTTGTCAACCAAAATGTTTTATGAGTTTATCCTTATATATGAATCAGAGGAAACTCTAAGAGGCTTAGATATGACACAACTGAGGTCAGAAGTGTCAAACACTAAGTTGGGATTTAGAGTACTCTGTGATCTTGTATCGGTAACAGGGGTACCAGTTGTTTGTTGGTTTGTCTTTTGACTATCCATTAAATGTGTTGGGACTCTTTAAAGTATAAATTTCAAGTGCCAAGTCCAAGTTTAGACTAAAAGAATGTGATCAATTGAGAGTTTATCTTATTTTGTGATTAAAAACAGTGTAGTGAAACTGATATCCTTTTGCTACTCAAGAAACTAATAACATGGTGATTCCAAATCACAAATGAACTTTGCTAATTTATTTAAAATAAAGCATATAATTTGACTTTCATAATTTCATTTAGAAGTTCAGAGACAACACAATGTATTGTATCTTATTGCCTTGAAAGCAATTATTTTAGAAAAGAGCAGTGCCTTCCAAAACTATATTACTCATATAAAAAGATAATTTGTTACTACACTTGAATTGTCATTCCTGTCACTGGAGAATATGAACTGTGAGAGAATTATGAAAAATTTGTTTAAATAACATCTAAATATTTTCCTTCACTTATCTGTTTTCTTTCAGATATTGGATTACAAACAAAATATAGCAAAGTCCATAGAATCTGTGATTGAAATTTAAATGTTTCTAAAAACTATTTTGTTATACTCTTGCCATTTAATGTTAAGAGCTAATTATCCTTTAAAAATGAACAGTACTATTTTATTTAAAATGGGTAAAACTGGTATTTTGACTAATATAGTCATTGCAAAGAATTTTACTTCTGTGAGTTTTTTTAAAGGTAAGAAGATCACCAAATAAAATATTTAATACATTTTTAATGCAGGTATATTTTTATTTGTTTGAATATAGAATAACTTTCAACTAAATATAAAGAAAACAACCTGCAGTCCTATAATACACTGATGGTATCATTTGCAATAGTATTGACTATAAGTCAGGGAGTTTCACTTTTAGAAGCACGCAGATTAAACTTAATAATTTGAAGACAGGTCTTCACAATTTGTTGGGTCAGATATAGAGTTGCTTCACTGTTAGCCATGGGCATTAAAGGTTAAGCTGAAATCGTGTGTGTGTGTGTGTGTGTGTGTGTTGTATTTTAATATACACAGGAAGTATAAAAATAAGCTAGATAAATAAAATTTGTATAAATTTGTATAATAAATTTTGCAAGCCTCAAAAAATGGTAAGGTAGTGTCTCTAAAACTATTATTTTGGGTTAATCTTCAAATTCTGATTTTTTCTTTACTGTGGCATTTTGCAGTAGAGTCATGCTTTGGAGTCAGAAAAACCTAAGTTTTAATTAAGTGGCTGTCTCTAGTTGTGAGTTTAATACCTCTATCAAATAATTTTGCTTAAATACATGTAAGTATAATGTTTACCTAGGCTTATAAGAATAAACATAGTAGGAATCTATATAGTTTTTACATTTAGGATATCTGACGAATTTGTCTCGAGATTACCTCCAGTATTATCATTAAATCAAATGCCTCTAAACCGAGGTGAATTATATGCCCTATTTTGGCCAGGAGAGTCTGGTTATGTCAGTCTAAATATCAATAGTATCCATTTGACTTTCAAAAGTGCCTCTATGTGAGCAATAGATCAAATGTTTATCCTTCATTTAGCCCAATCTAAGGGAATCTAGAGGGAATCTAGGATATCCTGGATTAATGTCTTTATCTGTATATATATATATATATATATATATATATATAAATGAGTGTGTGTGTCCATATATGAGTATATATACATGTGTGAACACATGCAGGAGCATCTGAGTACTATTTTCAGCAGGTTTTACTTGCTCAGAAGGTAAATTAATTACTATCTCAAATAAACATATATGTAACTTAAATGAGTATTTTGTAAATAGGGTCAAATGTGATGATTCTCTATAAACTTACGTTTTAATTTAAAAATATAATTAGGAAGCATTAGCTATTATCCCGTATCTTATCTTTCTTCTGAAAAATCTTATAGTAGCTATAGACAAAAGCATGAGTCTATCTAGAAACCAGAGGTTACATGTGTGCTCAGGGAAATATTATGTTTCTTAACTTGTTTTGTTATAGGAAAAAAATGTAGTTGATCAAAAACCTATTGACTCTTTATTAAGAGAAAATTTTAAAATCCGTTGACAATTTCCAACTGAGACAAGGAATGCAACTTTGAAAACAATAATAAGCATCTTCTTGGACCACAGTAGAATAATATTATAAATCAACAAACCACATTGCTACATGGAAACTGAACAACTTGCTCTTGAAGGACCCTTGGGTAAACAATGAAATTAAAGCAGAAACAAAAAAATTCATTGAAACAAATGATAATAGAGACACCATATACCCCCAATCCTCTGTAAGATAGCGAAAGCAGAGCTGAGACAAAAGTTTATAGCATTAAATGCCTACATCAAAAAGATAGAAAGGGATAAAATCTACAGCTTAACCTCATACATCAAGAACTAGAAAAACAAGAACAATCCAGTCTCAAAGCTAGCAGAAAAAAAAAGATATTACAAAGATCAGAGCAGAACTAACTGAGATTAAGACCAAAAATGATATAAAATTCCAATTTATCAAAAAGCTGCTTCTTCAAAAGGATAAACAAAATTGACAGACTGCTAGCTGGACTAACCAAGAAAAAAAAAAAGAAAAGACTAAAAAAAAAATACATTCAGAAATGATAAAGGTGACATTACAACTGATACCACAGACATACAAAAGACCATCAGAGACTTCTATGAACACCTTTATGGTAAAAACCTGAAAAACCTAGAGGAAATAGACAAATTCCTAGAAACATACAAGACTGAGTCCTAAATAGATGAGTGCCAAACAATGAAATGAATCAGCAATAAAAATAAAAATCTTCCCCTTCAAAAAAAAAGCCCAGGGCCAGGTGAATTCACAACTGAATTTTATCAAATATAAAAAGAAGAGCTGGTACAAATCTTACCGAAACTATTCCAAAAAATGGAGGGCTTCTCCCCAACTCATTCTGTGAAACCAGTGTCACCTTGCTACCAAACCAGGCAAGGACACACACAAAAAAGAAAACTACAGACCAATATCCCTGATGAATTTAGGTGTGAAAATCCTCAACAAAATACTAGCAAACCAAGTTCAACAGCACATCAAAAGAACAATCCATCACAACCAACCAGGTTTTATTCCAGGAATACAAGGATAGTTCACAATCTGCAAATCAACAAATGTGATTTGCCACATAAACAGAACTAAAAATAAAAACCATACTGTCATCTCAATAGATGTAGAAAAGGCATTTGATAAAATCCAACATCACTTCATGATAAAACCCTTAAAAATTGGGCATTGAAGGAACATCTCTCAAAATAATAAGACCCATACATGACAAACATCAGCCAACATCATACTTAAGAGGGAAAAGTTGAAATCATTTCCCTTAATAACTGGAGCAAGATGGGGATGCCCACTCTCATCACTCCCATTTAACCTTATACTGAAAGTCCTAGCAAGAACAATTCAGTAAGAAAGAAAGAAAGAGCATCCAAATCAATAAGCAGGAAGTCAAACTATTCCTGTTCACTGGTGACATAATTGTATACCTAGAAAGCCCTACAGACTTCAGTAAAGTCTCATGACACAAAGTCAGTGTACAAAAATCAGTAGCATTTCTACATTAATAATGCTCAAGCTGGGAACCAAGCCAAGAACTTAGTTCCATTTAAAATAGCCATATAAAACAACTCAAGGTATCTAGGAATGCACTTAACCAAAGAGGTGAAAGATCACTACAAGGAGAATGACAAAACACTGATGAAAGACATTGTAGATGATACAAAGAGAAGACCATCCCATGCTCATGGATTGGAAGAACCAATCTTGTTAAAATACTGCCCAAAGCAATCTATAGATTCAATATAATCCCTATAAAAATAGTAACATCATTTTTTACAGAACTGGGAAAAACAATCCTGAAGTTTATATGGAACCAAAAAAGAGCCCAAATAGTCAAAGGAATCCAAAGGAAAAAAATATGGAAGCATCTAACCTCCTGCCTTCAAATTATACTGCAAGGCTGTGGTAACCAAAATAGCCTGTTACTGGTACAAGAATAGACAGATTAATGGAACAGAATAAAGCACCCAGAAATAAAATCACATACCTACAAACAGCTGATCATTGACAAAGCTGACAAAAATAAACAATGGTGAAAAGACACCTTAATCAATAAATGGTAGTGGAAAAACTGGCTAACCATATGTAGAAGAATGAAACTGGACTCCTACCTCTCAGTGTTTACAAAAATTAACTCAAGATGGATTAAAGATTTAAATGTGAGACCTGAAACTATAAAAATTTTAGAAGAAAACTTAGGAAGTATTTGCTGGCCATTGGCCCAGACAAAGAACTTATGACAAAGACCCCAAAAGCAAATGTGACAGAAACAAAAATAGACAAGTGAGATTTATTAAACTAAAAAAAAAAAAAAATCTGCAGAGGAAAGGAAAGGAAATAATCACCAGAAAACCTACAAAATGTAAAAACAAAAAAAGTAAATTATGTCTCAGACAAAGGACTAACATGCAGAATCTACAAGGAGCTCAAACAACTCAACATAGTACAACAAACAACTCTGTCAATAAGTGGACAAAGGACATGACTAGACACTTCCAAAAAGAAGACACACAAGCTGCCAACAAATGTGTGAAAAAATGTTCAACATGACTAATCATCAGAGAAATGCAAATTTTATTTATGTATGCATTGATGTATTTGTTTATTTATATTGAGTCAAAGTATCACTCTGTCATCCAGGCTGGAGTGCAGTGGCACAATCATAGCCACTGAAACCTTGAACTCCTGAGTTTGGGCCATCCTTCTTCCTCAGCCTTCTGAGTAGCTGGGACTACAGGCACATGTCACTGCACATGGCTAATTTTTTGGGTTTTTTTGTAGATACAAAGTTGCCGAGGCTGGTCTAGAATACCTGGGCTCAAGCAATCTTCTTGTCTTGGCCTCCCAAAGTCCTGAGAATTCAGGTGTGAGCCACCATGCCCAGCCAAGAAATGCAAATGAAAACCACAATGAGATACCTTGTACCAGTTAGAATGGTTATTATTTAAAAATCAAAGAACAACAGATGTTGGTGTGGATATGGAGAAAAGGGAATGCTCATACCCTGTTGCGGGGAGTGTAAACTAGTACAACCACTATGGAAGACAGTGTGGTGATTTCTCAAAGAACTAAAACAGATTTACCATGTGACCAGCAATCCCACTAGTAAATATCTGCCCAAAGAAAAGTAATCATTATATTAGAAAGATACGTGTACTCATATGTTCATTGTAGCACTATTCACAATAGCGAAGTCATGAATCCAATTTATGTGTCCATCAGTGATTGACTGGATTAAGAGAATGTGATGCATATATGCTGTGGAATACAATGCAACCATAAAAAAGAATGAAACCAGGTCCTTTGCAGCAACATGAATAGAATTGGAGAACAAAGCAAACTAACACAGAAACAGAAAACCAAACACTACTTGTTCTCATTTTCATGTGAGACATAAATGGCCACAAAGTTGGAAATTAAGTAGACACCGGGGGCACTAAAAGCAGGGAAACACTTATTTTCAATGGGAAATAATCCAATAAAAGTGAAATTGTCAGACTTTCTATCTTCAGATAGACAACATTCCCTTTCGTACAGGTAAACCTAAAGTTTATTTGGTCCTATATTTACCCTTAAACTTAAATAATTAGGTAGATTATGGATATACCATTCTAATAATTTCCAACACTCATATATTTTATAATTAAACTTTTTACATATATTGTACAGTCTCACAATGACTATGCAACATAGATCTTATAAACCCAATATTAAATATAAGAAAATAAATTCTCAGAAAAGTTAAAATACCTGGATAAGGTCAAACATAAACAATAATATTGGCATTTTATGTATTGGGATCTCAAGCCCATTACATTTTCAGCTATATTATATTTTCTCTCTAAAAATGATATATTAGAATTTTCTTTTAGAGTATACAAATACCATTCATCAGGTTTTTATGTAATACCTTTGTGTGATAGTAGATAACACAAAATGCATATAACTTTATTTAAGGGTTCTTACAGACCTTTTGATTTTATATTTAACTATATTTTACTATTGTAATTCCTTTTCTATTATGTTATTTTATCTGCATTGATATACTCATCATGGGGTTTAAGTTTATTAAATCCTTTGTATCATTGGGCACAAAGTTTACAAGTGGCATTATTCTTCTTTTAACTTTATCTAACTTTCCCAGTTAGAAAATAGTTAAGAGATTTTTTTTTTTAATTTAAAAACCTAGATTTTTTGTTAAGGCAAAGACAAGCAGTATCTATCTTTACAGTGACAGTGCCAATTGTACTGTTACTCTGTTCAGTCTTCCCCCAAACAGTTCACATTTGAAATAAGACACCTTGAAATACTAGGAAACATTGAAATTCTCCAGAAGACATTTTAAGGGTTACTGCCTATGGCAAGGAGAGCTGTATTAACACAGTTCTTTTACTCTTGCAAATTGTGCTTATACTGACCCAGAATTCCACCTGCTCTATAAATATGACACGTCTTTCCTGAGCACATGAAAGTGATCATGGTCAGACGCTGAGGTAGACATCAGTTGACAGTTACAGTTTTTACTTGACGAGACCTGGGATATTACAGTTTGTGTCTGTCTTTTGATTAGGGCGCCAGATTGCTCTCCAACATTGTAAATATGACAAGTGTTAAGTGCTGAAACAAATGCATCACCAGGTGCATTTGTGCACTCTCTCTCTCTTCCTATGCAAATGTGAAAGCCTCATGACTTGACTTCATGGTTTAAAATAATACTATTTCCCCAAATATTTTTAATATGTGAATATCACATTTCATTTAGTAACAGAGGGTTACAAAAGTATTTCAGTAAGGATACTGACATTGAAACAATATGTAAATATAATCTGATTCTTTTATATCTAGGATCAGCTTCTGAGAAAAATTTCTGATTGCTTCATAGCAGTTTCTTCATTCTCTTTATAAAAAATATTTACACCTATCTATGGGTTTTTTGTTTGTTTTACAATGTTTGGGAAAATACACAAACTTATACTTCTGATTTTGAAGTAAACATTCTAATGACTAAGAACACCAACCTGAGAATATATGTAATCTACCTATGAATTTCTATAAGTGATGTGTTGAAAGGGAATTAGACCTGAAATAACTTTTGACAAGGTTTTTTAGGAGCTCAGATGAATATTTGGTGCTCAATTTTATTTTTTCACAGTTTATGCCACAGTCATAATATCTATCACTATATTAGCATATCATCTTTATCTTACCTATATACTATTACCTAATAAGAGATATATAAATACATTTACTGATACAATTATTGCAAATATTTAATTACAAAATACATTAATCATTAAGTACTACTATGTCCTATTACCTATTCATTACATGGACAAGGCAACCTGAAGCAATGAGCCAAAGGATTAAAAAATTTAGGATACAGCTCTTACAACTTCATTTAGACCACCTATCAAAATTGTTCAGTATGCTAAGGAATTTCATAGTTTAATAGTAGAGCAGGAGGGATTGCATAAGCACTGCTCTGTGAAGGAAAGTGGGGGGGGGAGGAATCGCTGCAGGCACCATTCTTTGTCCCATATTTAAAATTTTTTCTCCACCTTAAAATCCCCTATCATCTTATGTCTTATAACTTCAGATATCTGTGTGGCTAGCAGAGATATTCTATGTATAAGTTGCATCTATCTTTATATATCAAAGCATCAAACCTGAGTATTTGTGCCATGCTTATTGGGCCCAATTACATAACACAAATTTATAGCAGTCCTATTTTCACTAGATTTGCAAAAAGTTTTAAAGTAATAGCTTGACTTGTTTTCTTTATATTTAATTCTACACAGAAGGCATCTTTAATTTTTTAAACTATACTTCAGATTTTCCAATTCTTGCTTTAGACTATAAGAAAAATTTCTTTTTATAAAATGTTTTCAAAGGAGGAGTAAGGAAGTATCCTTCTTAAGAAATATCACTCCTCATTATTCAGATGATGTGTTTTCTACTCCTGTTGGCCTGCTGGCAGCCTTGTTTCCTGCTGAGTAGACCAGCAAATGTTCATGGGAGAGTTGGCAGCCTGGAAGCATACTTAAGATCTGGATGAAGTGAGATGGGGGAATACTTTAAGAAGTGGATACAGCTGTGGGGAAAAAATACCAGGATTTTAGAAGTCCATATAGGGTAACTGGAGGGAGAAGACCTTAAAAAGTGGATATGTTGTGGGAAAAATACAGGATCTTAGACATCCATGTAGGGTCACTGGACATTTCTTGCAGAATTAATGAGCAAAGCACCTTTTACCTAGATATTTTATATGTATTAGGTCAAATGATTTTTCCAGTATAATTGAGTTTTTGATTTACTTATGATAAATCTAATGTAGGTTATATAGCTTGCCCAAGATTGTCAGTGGATAGTCAAAGTTTGACTCTTGGTATGTTTGTGCCCCAAAGTCTTTTCTTCATCCATTACAATATAGGTATAAACATATATTAGGAAAATTATTCTGGTAGTAAGTTTTAAGAGGGTTAAGCAGGAAACAGAAGATTCAGGAAGACTTAGTTGATGGTTTTAATAGTCCTCATCAGTGGTGATGAAAGACATATTAGGAGAGTACAGGAGAATAGATAGAGGAAAGATGTATTAACAACAGCAGAATTGATACAAAGTAAAAACTCAACAGTGAAGAAACAAAGCAGGAGTCAAAGATGGCTGGACTCCCACAGCAGAATGGACATAAGGCTAAAGACACCATTCATGGACATGCAGAAATCAGGAGAAAAACAGCATTTGAAAGGGAGAGATAGTGAATTCTTTTCAATCTCTGGGTTGGAAGTGCTAAATGGTACCCGAAATCTACTTATAATTTTGCTCTACTCTGTGTACATTTCTTTTTTAATTTTAAGACTTGTATCTGTGTGGATTTTATGAATAGCTTCGCATGTTTAATTAAAGAGAATCACAGATAACACCTCATTCCCTTTCTCTTTAACTTTTTCCAATACTTTTTTTTTCCTCTAGGAATACTTAGAAATCAAAGGAAGAAAAATGTGGCTGCAGGGGTGTTTTTCCTACCTCTCCTTCTCCTTTTGCTTTGCTGATAGGCTATTTTTTTTGTTGTTTTGTTTTGTTTTGTTTTGTTTTTGTGGTTTGATTTCTCTCATTAAGATGAATTCTTCTGTTTCAATCTCTTTTTGTTCTTATCTTTTTTGGTGACTTTTTGAGAACAATCATTTGCAAAAGTAGCAAATCTTACAAATATTCAATACATTTAAAAATCCTCCCCATTCTGTTGCCTGCAGAGATGAAACTCACCTAGGGTGACACAGGTTGGATAGAGCCAGGTGCCTTAGTAAGACAATATGGGTCTCATTGTTAGTTCTCAGGACTTAATGGCTTTCTCCACTTGGAGAATTTAAAGTTTGGCATTAAATATTAAAGCTTAAATAAACTTCTTTAATTGAAAAAGAAAAAGATAAACATAGCTATTCCCAAAGAGGCTACTTCACCTATATTTTTAATAATTTGGATATCTCCATAGCAACAACTTTATGTCCCAGACATAAAGTAGTAAGTGGTATAAGTAGCTTCAACTTTTTTGCCATCTCTGTGACCCACTTCATTCAATTTTGTGATCATATTTACAAGAGTATCTCTCTTTTGCACATATGTGTCTCCTTTATACACTTACTGATCAATCTTGTTTTAGATATTTATAGTTATTTTCTCTTGGATTCTTTTCTATTTCTAGGTATATTATAAGCCTCATGGGTTAAGGCCATCATTTTTACTTTTTTTCTTTACCATTTACTAATAACAAGATTTTTTAGAAGATTCACAATAATTATTATTAAATGACTAATACAGTCAATGGGATATTTTAGGTGATAGTATATTTCTAAAAAATGCAATTTATCCACATGATTTACCTTTTTAGTATTGTGGAAATAATACATTCTGCTCTTTGCAATTATCTTCTAAACAGTGTGTCTGCAAGTACTCACTTTACTTCCATTCTCTTGATTCTTTAACCAATTTTCATCACATTTTTGTAGTCTCTGTCTCTTCTCTAAATTAGCCCTAGTTGAGGTCATCAGTGATTTCCTTATAGTCAAATCAAACAGTCATTTCTTAGAGCAAGCCTTAACCAATCCGGTAACAGCATTTCAGGAGTGATCATTTTTTTTTTTTTCTTAAGACACCGTCTTCCCTTGATTCCCACCACATCCCTTCCTCCAGTTTCTCCTCTATCTGGTTAGTCTTTCTCCGTTATTTCTGTTATTTCCTCCTTATTCCTTGACCTCTAAATGTAGGAGGGTCCAGGACTCTACCAATGTATTTCTTTGCTTTCCTACTGAGGCTTACTCCCTAGATGTAATATGTCATTCATCACTTTACATATGAAATTTTAAGCAAGCATATTCAGAGTTTACTACCGAAATAATAGTATTTCTAATTGTATAGGTTTGCATCTGTCTTTTAGGTGGTAGAATTGTGTCACAGGCATCTTTATATTTTTTAGAGTCTACTTTATTGTCTCATGAAAAGAAGCACTAAATACATGTTACACAAATAAATAACTAAACAAACAGTTCACTCTTATAAATATTTAAAGGCTTTTTATCTTAAAGCAATCCTTGAAAGCACATAAATCTTGCAACAATTTTACAGTTTCCTATATACTTTTCAACTTAGCAAAAGCGTAATTCTGAAATATCTTTAATGACAAGAAAATGGAAAGAGTTATTTATGGAAAGCTTCCCTGAACTGAAGCTGAAACATGTCTAACATTTGTTTATTTTTAATTTCATAGTAATTGGTAAGATAATATTTTATCTTAAAAGCTGTGAAAATAATTATCAGACAAGATGATAGTTTTGTTTGCCTGTTACAGTTTTGTTTATCCCTCAACCCCATCACACTCTGTCCAAGTACCTGGTTGACTAATTCAACGGGCATTCCTAATTCCCTGTTCCCTAACACATTCCAATTTAGCAATTTTTAAAAAGTTAAATAATAAATTTCCCAGTCTCTCTGCATCTTGGTGTGAACATACAATAAATGTATGTCCGTTGAAATGAAAGTGAATGTCAGCTTAGAGAAATTCTGGGAAAGAACAGGTAGAACTCATGGAGCCCATTCTTCCCTTTCTGCCCTAGATGAGCATGTAGCGTGATAGCAACCAGCTTACCACTAAAACAGAAAGATCAAGAAAGTGACACAGATACTGGTCCCGATGTTACTGATCCACGGAACCCATGACAACAGCTATGCTACTTCTAGGCTTTTGTTATGAGATAGAATAATGCATGCAACGATTTGGTGAAGCCATTAATATCAGGTCTTCTCTCTCTTGCAGCTAAGTAAGATCCTAACTCAAAAAGTAACTATTCCAGACTTCTTCACTTTTCTTTCATTACAATGGTTAAATGCATTACCTCAAGATAACCATATTTTTAAAAAAGTAATGCAATCCATACCCCTTCATTTTCTAGCTAACTCATACTAGTCCTGGTTCTTCATGAACTCTGCTTCATCATAACACTCTCTTGATCATTAACTTGACCTTCTTAATGTCAGCCTTTACTGAACACTTATATTAGAGGGGGCAGAGTGGAGAAGTGGGTGTTCTATACTTTTACAAATAACACTAAACTTGAAGAATTTCTTTAAGGATGCAGTTTCTGAATTGTAGAACTTAAATATGTTATAATAGACAGCATGTTGTCATCCATTTTTAAATAATGATGAAATTAAAAAGTAGTAAAATGTTTCCCGTATATATATATATATATACACACACACACACACACACACCTTAAGCAAATGTGTTGGAAGATCAAAAAAGGACATGGACAAGCAAAGCTCTTCATTGGCATTTAACTTGGAAAAATTCCAATATCCAATTTTTCTAATTTTGGGGTCCATAGTAGATTGGAAATACCCCCCCCCAAAAGAAATGAGACGGTGAGGTTGTTTCTGTCTTCACAAAAAACCTGGAGAAAAGACAAACAAATCTTCCTTCACAAAGTCTTTTGATCATTGCACCCTACTTTAGATGATGCTTTTTTTAAAAAAACACAGAATTATTTTTTATATTCTAAGGGGAGGTTTATTGTGAATGAATTTACAAAAACACATTTAAAAGCATTTAATAACAATGTTTCATAATATAACTTATTTTAAAACTTATAAAAACACCCAACCTCTAATTAGAACACATTTCTAATTATGGGGAAACCCATTTTTTTTCAAAAGCAATTGCCTAGATGGTGTTATGATTCTGCAGATGCTCTGAATACCAATTCACAGCCTCCAGATAATGTAAAAGAAAAGAAAAATCGAACCTAAGCTAATTCAAACAACATTGAAATAATATAATATCAAGACAACTTTATACTTTGCCTGAAACCATTTCATTTACATGCAAAAGAAATCATAACTACTAAGTAAAAAACCCACATCTACATAAAACATTAACTTTCTAGCTACAAATATTAATTTTCCTATCCGTTGCCTATTTTTCAATATTAAAATTATGTATACTATTAACATTCAGCCATATGTGATGGAGATTCAGGAGAGGATGTTTTAAAATCTCTTTGTTTTGTGAATGGTCATTAAGGAAATAATCTAAAAGTAGTATGGAGTAAAAATAGCAATTCCTTTTAGATTTCCAGAATGAAGCACATCTATGAACTTTCTTCTTTTCGGTCTTTAATTTTTTTAATTACATATCTTTATTTTTCTATTTGGGGTATTATCTAGGCAAATGGCCTATCTTTACTTGCAAACATGCCAGTTGAGTTTATGTACTATTTCAGTTTTTCTTAGAGCAAATGAAGAGGAGAACAAGAGATACTAGCTAAGGGGCCCTAAATTCACACTCTGGCACTAAGTTAGTTGCTACTAAACCTCTCCTCCCTTCTTGGGTACATGTTAGGACCACTAAATGTTAGTGCTTAGCTATTTGCGAATAGCAGAAAATAAACAAACCAATCTAAAGAACACAACTGTACATTTAAGATGGTATGCAATCTTATAAAATTCATGCCAGTTATTCTTTATTATCAAGTAATAACATCTCTAGTGATTTAAAAGAACCAATTTAAAAGTGAAAGAGAAAAAGAGAAGGGAGAAGAGCCCTCCCAAACAATCTAGTCTTAGTGTTTTATTAAAGAATTAGGCATTGCTATGACTCACTAAGTTATTCTATAAGTTTTACTTATCATTTCAAAACTGTCTAGAGTCAAAGTCAACCTATGTTTGAATAGTTGAAATATTTTATTCCTTCTTTTATTCCTTCATAAAAATAAATGATGTTGGAATAGTAAAGATACATATATGTATAGCTGATCATCTAGGATTAGCTAAAACCAACCGATAATCAACAAACTTTGGAAGAGAGTTAATTAAACTTCTTTAACCATCAAAAATGCTCTATAACATGATTTCATGGCACCATGAATGAAGCCATAAACTCATTAGAAGAAATTTATAAATCATGCAGTCTTTGGCAATTTTTGATGAAAAATTTGTAGCCACTCTTTGATGGGACTTGTCTAATTTTAGATAGGTATAAAATAAAATAATTCATTATAAAATTATGTATTTTACAATAAGACTGTAATTCAAACGATTTTAAACTCATGCTGTAATTTTTAATGTCTCCCATTTGACTTATTGAATAACAACTAGCAAATTTTAATAGTAAATCTGAATATTGTCTATGTATTTTTATTAATCCCTGCTAAAAACACTTTTGTAATGCCATATATATGTTATTTATTTTATAATTTGTAAAATGTGTAAAAGTAGGAACAGCTTATCTTTCCAGGTATTGGTGGTATATCAATACTAGGAAATACCTGGCAACAACACAAAGGGGTTATATCTATTGATCTGGAAGACTGTCCATAAAGTACTATTAAATAAGCAAAGTAAGTCACTGAATATTGGATAGCATATACTCCCATATCTGTAAACAAAGTTCCTTATTATTGTATATATGTACTAGTACGTGGTTAAACGTGTGTAGGGACTATCATATCCACGTACACAATTACATCTGTACTTAATACACCAAGAATGTATTTTTTGTCATTTTAATTTTATTTTAAATAATTAATCTCAGGGAATAGGAAAAGAAAGACTTAAAACACAGCTAATAAACTTCAACAGTTAGGATGATGAGTTCTACATTTGCCTACTTTGGATTAAGAGAAAGGCATCTGGGACAAACTAAGACAAGAAACCATTGCATGAAGATAAATTTAGTTACATCAGTACAATCAGAAGCCAAATAAATTTCATCTGTAAGGATATTTTCATCATAATTTATTACTGGAAAGCATATAAAAATTGGAATAGAAAAAATATTTCATGATGTGCTACTGATTTACGAATGTTTGTTACGTGCACAATTGCACAACTGCTGATGTTTGCAGCAGTGATGTAATTTGAAGTCATTGTTATACATCAGCCATTTGCAATGAATGCTACAGGTATTGAAATTGGTTAATTTCTTGGAACACATATAGGATGCCATTAGATTGTGATTATATATCTAACAGTCTTCGAATTTAATGAGTTCAGAGTCACTGATAGCAAACTACAACCAGTTATTTTCCATACAAAAATAAAATGGGGTGACCTTCAAGTTGGATACAGGTAAAGCAACACATTGCAAATTACTGATGATTTGTGGATTGATGTCAGAATATTTTAAATGCAAATATTAGCACAGTTTATATTTGAATTTAGTTTTACAGACCACCCTTCCCTTCACACATGTACACACATTAAAATATATCCTCCTCCTTTTGGCAAGATGACTTAATGTACAACCTCAAATAGAATTTAGAATTTTACAGACACTCCCTCAGCCTTTTCCTACCAAAGCTAAGCATCTATTGTTGTATTTCTCTATCCTTTATATATTCTCTTCTATAAAATGGTGAAGGGGGGGGTGTTTTCTTCAATGTGAATACTTCCATAATTCTCTTGCCCCTTAATTCTTCAGCTTTTTCAGGAAATTGCTATAATTGATAATTTCTTCTCTGTCTTCTATGTCCAGCTCTTCACACTCTATAAGATTTTCCTAAGAGACTCAAATTTCATCCATCTTCAAAGTACCTCTTCCTTGATATTATTCCCTCTCTAACTATTTCCCCATCTTTCCACTTTCCTTCACATTTAAATGTCTCAAAATATAACAACACTTGAAGAAACTTCCATATCTGCATATTAAATTTCCCATTTGGCATCACTTGGATGTGTCAAAGTCACCAAATACGACACATCAAAAACTAAACTCAGGGTGACTAATTTAGCACTCCTCCATGCTGCCAAATCTCAGTTCATCCTTTCCCCATCCATCCAATTTTTGCAAGCCAGAAACCTAGGAAAAATTATTAACAGATTCTTATCCTAATTTCTTCATACCCATTTAATCACTAAGTCTGGTAATCAATCTTACATTCTAAATATTTGTTGAGTCTTCCCCCTCCATTCATCCAAATTCCTGACTTCTCAATTCCCTACTTACTTATTCCAATAGTTCCAGCCACCCGTTCACATTGGTAATACTAAATATTTGCATTACCAGTAAGTGTACAGCCTCCAGAATATGGATTTGAAGTCCCCTGCTTTTAGACTGCATCTCCTCTCCTTTAAGTCTACCTACTCTGATATCTCTATGCCAATAATCTCCTGTGTGATTGGAAACTTCGGGCCATTGGTGCTATCATGTTTTCATTGTATATCAGTCTCCCTTGTATGCCAACTTCCCTCCTCACTCAACCAGGTTTTGTGATCCTTCACTGTCTTTTATAATCCATGTATATCGTATATCCTAATTCATAGTGCCCCTACCTCCTCGCATCAGTATCCATGTGGCAAGACTTCAGTCTTGGGTAAACCCACATTTTCAAGTATCCATGTCTACATCTAAACAACAGCGACTGAATAAAACCTGACACTTACTGAGCTCATTGTAATGTATGACTACATGTATCAATCGGACCCTCAGCACTGCCTAGCAATACCACTAGAGTTTCAGGATGGTGTTTATCTGTCTCCAATGGACTATTTCAAAGCTTCTCTGTCTTTGAATGTCCAGTATTGCCCTCCCCACTGTAGTATAAGATGATGACCTCATGTTATATTTCATTTAAAAAGAGAATGAGTTGTGAATTTCCGTCTCTTCTTACCATAGACTTCGCTATATACCAGCACTTTACCTGTATACCCTAAATTCTGTCTAGTCACATCCCCACTCTTTTCTATGGTCAAATTCTCAACTTGTGCACTGATTTCCATCCCTTCTGAGGACTAAAGAATATTTTGCCAACTATTGCCAATCCTTTTTGTATAGTATTACGATAATTGTTCAAGGTCTGTTTATGAGGAAACCGTCAGGGGAGGAGGGGCGGAAATGGCAGTAGTGGGAGACTGCCAGGGGAGGAGGAGCACATCACCAACAAAGGTGCCTGCATAATGAACATTCGTATACCTAACCCTGAACTGTACCCCACATCTTCAAAATAAAAAAATTTAAAATAAAAAAGAAAATTTTACCTGCAGTTATTCATTACCTCCTGAAATATTTTTCTCTGGAATCATCCCCACCCACTTTCAAACATGTTACATTTCCAATTTAAGCAGCACAAAAATTCATTGTTCCTTGATTTCATATTCCCCTCTCTCGCAGCGAACACCTTGAGTAGCCTTCTCTACACAAGATATCTCCATCTCTGTTTTCTCTTCTTAATCCACTTTAATTGTAAACCATTTGATCCTTACCAAAGTTCAAGTTTGACCCCCATTTTGTCAAATAAGATGGTCAATACTTGCTTTCCAATCCACATTAAACATGCTTACTCTCCTCCTCCTAGAACATTTTTTTCACTTGGCTTACAGGACTTCACCCTCACATGGATTCCTTCTACCTCTACCCCATGTCTCAATTTTCTGCTAATATATCCTCCCTTTTGTTCTGCCCTTTAAATGATGGAGCATCCTAAAGTTCACCCAATTTTCTTTACCATCTACATTTTTGATGTGTGGAATCACATCTAATGTCATGGATCTAAATATGCATGGTGACTCAAACCCCTCTCTTGTGCTCCAGAGTATTAGATGTATTTTCTTATGCAAAATATTCACTCAAATATTAAATTAGCATTTCAAATTTATCATGACATAAACAGAATTTTTTTTTTCCACAAAATGTGTTCTACTTCCTTTTGAGTCTTCCCATTTCAGTTTATGACATCATTTTTTTACCTACTTACTAAAAAGCACAGGTGTTATCTGTTGTATTTTTCTTTTCTTAGCATCTCCGCCACCCACGCAATCCATTTACAGTTTTCCCCATAATAATCAAAGTATATAATAAAAGCTGATGATGAATGATTTTTTCTTTTACTATGCAATCAATTCCATAATATAAAGAATTATGTTCATTTTTCTCTCTATTCTCTTAGTGCTTTGGTCAACGCTTGATCATAGTAAATATAGTGAATATTTACTGGCTGATACTGTTAAACAGCACACATGGAAAAAGTTTTTTGTTTGTTCTTTCCTTTTAAAAGAAAAAGAAAACATGGCATGTTTGACTGTATCCATAGTGGGAAGACTTTTTCTTAGGAGAAATCACTATCTATCTCATCAGCCAGAGCCAAATGATATACAATCTAGGATTCATACTCTATCACCTAAATTCATTACTACCTCCAATCAACTTTGTCCAATTCCACAATTCCTACAGCATGAACTTGTGAGAAAAAAAATGCCAGCAAAAGCCTGGCATTACATTGTCTTTTATTTTAGTGTTCATGAAATTTAATTCTTACTTATACCTTTGAGGAGGGTGTATTAAGGGAATCAGTGACAAGTCTGAAAATTGTTATCATATGGAACTACAACTTTTTTTTTTCCAAATTTCTGTAGGGTATAAACATAATTCCCACTTTAGAAAAGATTTTTAAAATCTGTGTCTATGTTTATGTAGATATGTCTTAGTTTAGTCATGGATGTACTCAGAATATTTAAGTTTATATTATGTTGCAATTACAGAAGAATATGCTTAGACCATGGAAAGTATTACTTGAATAAAATACCTTGCATGAGGACAGCACTATAAAATCCTATACATTAGAGGTAGGCTTAATAGGTAAAAGTTAGAAGTAAGGGAAAGACAATGAGTGAAACAGTTTTAAGTAGACTGTAAAATATTTGGTCATCCTTTTCAGAAGAATAGCTCTTAACTGTTCTACTTGGAAACCAATCTGGTAGAGAGGAAAATATATGGTCTTTAGAATCAAACACCATCTGAGTTCAACTCTTTGCTCTGCCACTTACTAAGCAAATTTTTTTTTGTAAATTGCTGATTGAGACTGTTTCCTCACTTGTAAATGGCAATAGTGATAACTTTTTATATGTGTGTTATAATAATTAAATGTTATAAGTAGTACACCTGATAGATATATATTAGGCTTTTTTAAAGACTGGTGAAACAAGCTTTTACCTAATTATGAGAAAGCATCGCTACTCTGGGAAAGATAAATACTAGTGTTTTGGTATTCAGTTTGGTCCTTTTTTTCCCTCTGATGTGTAGAACAAGTTTAGCTTTTTACTCTGGGATTTGAATTCTAGGATTTGGGGTTCAGAGGTCCAATAATGAAATAACTTTGTAAATGGAACTTGTTTTGTTCATTAAAAAATTATATTTTTCCCTCAACTAGTAAACTTTTTATGGTAAAAGGTTTTTGCTGTTGTTTTATTTGTATTCTACTAAAAGTAACTATAATTATTCCATAAATGACTCAAACATATGGAATGCTTTACTGTGAGCAGAGGAACAGAATGCTATAAAAATTACAATGGCTACAAGCATTTAGAGTTTATTAGAGGTGGGTTTTCCTTCCCTGATCATTCATTCTTTAGTACTGGGTTACTGTGAAATTACAATAAAATTATATCACTTTGGGCTTAAGGGTGAGCAAAGAATGAAATCACTAAAAGGGAATTTTGTTGATAAATCAAAGTACTCCCTGTTAATTAGCTCCTGCCTATACACATAGTATGGAAAAATAATTGTGTGTTTATGAAAGAATGATTAATTAGGGAATGTGCTGAGGTAATAAGAAAAAAGCATGAAGAGAGCAATTTGAGTTAATATCTACACATCATTTTATGTAACCACCTCGCAGAAGGGGGTCTTAGTTAATTAGATTTCTTTAGTTAAACAGAAAATTTTAAAAAGAAAGATACTTAGGGTCTATTGCGAGTATATGCCTAAATTGCATGGGGAAACAATTTTTGCTCTTTTCTAAATATATGGCAGGAGTAAAAACAGAAAATTTGACCTATACTTAGGAAGTCTTTCTGCCTAAATATTGTTCATTTGTGACATATAAAAATTTAAACAATATTTTGGTAGAAATATTGACTATACAACAAAATTTTAAGAGGATTTTTACAACATAATTTCAATTTTAGTAGGTGATACTGGGAATTCTAAATGCCAACTTATCATAATTTAGTCTTTGACTATAGGCGTTTAAAAGTTATGTGTGTGTATATACATGTATATATATACAGGTATATGAAATAGGTTCAGGCAAACATGTTTTCTCTCATCCCATCTGTAACCTATTGAAGTTGATGAAATAAACAGTCTTCTGTGAATATGCAAAAGCATTTCCCTCACTATTCTTATTGTATGTAAAACTATTACCAAAACTGAATATTCAAAGTTTCATGATCATTGCTGTTCACCAGATATATATAACAAGCTAAATAAGTAATTTAAAAAAACAAGATGAAATTAATCATAAAATTGCATTTATTTACCCAATATAAGGGAGGACCATCCCCCCCAAAAATAGAATTATTTTTTCAAGGGAAGGATCCTTGCAGTGCAGGCTACCCTCATTAGGTTAGTGTACTAAGAATCCATTGGCATAAGTGTATCAGCTAGTGTTGTTGTAAGAGGCTTCGTTTGGTTTCAGTGAATTTTCTTTTGTGATTGTTTTAATGTGTTTGCCTGTTTCATGATGGCCTATTAATGAGGGCACCTGTCCACACCAAGCTGAGGTTCAGCAGTTTTAAACCCCAAACGGCATGAACCTTGTGCCCCACTCTTCCTATTCACCTGATCTTGCCCCAAGTTACTTTCTTTGTTGGTTTCCCCAGATTAAAAAGACCTCAAAGGGAAACATTTTGCTGATGAAGAGGTGAAACAGAAAACAGCAGAAGCACTAAAAGGCATCAAATTTGATGAGTTCAAAAGCTGTTTTGAGTATGGAAAAAGCATCTCGATAAGCGTATTGCATCAAACAGAGTACTTTGAAGGTGACTGAAGTTTAAACATGTAAGAATAAATACACATTTTTAATAAATAAGTTTGATTTTTTTGGTGGGGGGTGTTCCTCCTTGTATATCCATATTATTAACATTTCAATATGTAGTCAATATAACACTTTATTAATGAGATATTTTACTTTTCTTTTTTCATACATGTCTTCAAAATCCTGTGCACTTTTTTTTTTTTTTTTAGCAATTACGAATTTCTATTTGTTTTAACTGCATGGGTAGTGATCAATGATCACACATGGAGAGTGTTTACCATATTAGACAGCATAAGTCTGGAGCAATTTTGGGGAAGACTTACCAGTTTGACAACTTAATAAAAAGACCATGGATTTGGTGTTAACCTAAGGGCTCTTTAATCAGAATTCTAACCGTGAGGCACTGCTTCACAATGCAACACTGAGTACCTGGAACCAGCAAGGACATCAAAACCTAATCTTACCATATATAAATGTACAAAGAAAACCCTGGTTTTAGTTCCAAGATAATACCTTATTGCTTGCTTCAAGGTCTTTGAAGACCAGAATGGGATAAATTATTTGAAGATAGTTTCACTAATTTATATCTCAGACATAAAGGTGCTCTTACATGGCAAATTTGCATGAGATACAGAAACTAATTAAGTTCCCGGCAGGACAAGAAAAAATAAGAAAGACATGATTGGGAATGTTATATGCCTAAGTGATTACGATAATTGTGGCAGCAGAAATTAAAGATGGCTCCCAGGAAGATGGGCTCTGGTATATAAATGCACCTTTTCCCACTTCTCCAATCAAACACTAATCTAGGTGCTGATGTGAAAGGATTTTACAAGATGTAATTAAGATCCCAAATCACTTAACCTTAAGGTAGAAAGAGAATCCACTTGGACTTGACCTACTCACATGGGCCTTCAAATCTGGGTCTGGAGGTTAGAGGGATTAAAAACTGATTCAAAGAATGAGAAGGCTCTGAAGCATTATTTCCAGATTTGAAGATGAAGTGGGGTTGATGACGAGGGATATACATGGCTGAGAGGAGCTGAACACAGTACTGGCCAAGAGTCAGCTAAGAATTAGCAATAAATTGGGAATATCAGTCTTACAAATTTAGGGAACTTGGTTCTGTCAACAGCCTGAAAGAAGTTGGTAGAGGACTCCAAGTTCTAGATAAGAACATAGTCCAGATGTACCCTGATTTCAGCATGGTGATACACTAAGGAAAGAACACAGTCATGTCATGTCTGTACGTGGGGTATTTTTAAGCTGCTAAATTTAGAGTAATTTGTTATCAAAGAAAGAGAAAACATAATAACAACTGTTTCCTTCATTCTTCCTAGTCAAATTTTTTTTAGTTATTATCATTTTAATAATCTAATATGTAATCCACTTCTATGATATGTTAAATTTTAAAATATGTTTGAAGGCCAAACTATAATAGCACAGATTCTGATTCACTAATATCTTCACACTGACAAAGTTTATTTTAGTACACTCATGGTTAGACAATTAGTTTGCATTTTTTATTAGACAATTACTTTGGCAGTTTTCTATAGAAAACTGAAATCATTTTACACACAAGCTAAGCAAGCTTTTTAAGAACTGAACACCAGGGTGTAGATTAAGAGCAAAGATATATGCTTTAGATGGTAACTCTAATCATTTTATCACATATTAATTTAAAGTCATTCAATTAATAGTATTTGGGCCCTGTCTAGATGAGAAGGCATTGTCTTAGCATTCATAATATTTTACTAAAAATGTTGTGTCAGACTTTTATAGGAGGCCAGGCTAAATTTTTTAGTTGCCATTCTTTTATACACATAAATAACTTTTAAAAACATATTCCTAGTCCATTGGAAAGCATAAGGTAGTTTCTCTTTATGAGAAATTTTCTTGGTTATTTTGCTACATCTGCTATTTTTCCTCTTTGTTTACATACTGTCAAAAGATCTTTATAGGTACCATCTATAGAAATGTTTGTAAACAGCTTATATGCACTTGGTGATAATTTAGATAAATTTTAGTTGAAAGGGCAATTGTTAGAAATAAAATATTATAAAATGGAATTTAATATTTCCAATTTACTTAAAAATCCCAATTAAAAATTCTGAATAATAATGATGACATTCAGATACTTTATTTATTTTTTGAGCCAGAGTCTCACTATCTTACTCCAGCCCAGGCTGGAGTGCAGTGGCATGCTCATGGCCACCGCAGCCTCAACCTGCAGGGCTCAGGCAATCCTGCCTCAGCCTTCCAAGTAGCTGGAACTACAGGCACATGCCACCATGCCCAGCTAATTTTTTATTTTTTAAAATTTCTTGTAGAGATGAAGTCTTGTCAATTTTCCCAGGCTAGTCCCAAAGCCCTGGGCTCAGGCAATCCTCTCATCTCCACCTCCCAAGGTGCTGGGATTACAGGTGTGAGCCACCATGCCTGGCTGACATTTAGATACTTTTAAAAAAAGAATGCCACCAGTCAAATCTTGAAATAGCACATACAGAGTACATTTAAAACTACTTCTTTTTTTTGCTTTCTTCTAATAACAGACGTGAGATTGTCGGTAATTTCAATAAAGTTTAAGGTATTTTTTGAGATGATAGGCTATCGGCAATCCTGACATCTTTCCAAATCACAAATTAATAATTACAAACATTTCAATTTCTATACCTTAAAAAGATGCTCATGGGAAAGCATGAAAGATGAATATTTATGATAGTTCATTCTACCCACTAAATATTTTGCTTTGAGTCTTAGCTAGTATAATAACTATATTTCTAATTTAATAATGCTGTCTTTAGACTTTTTAAAAAACAGTTCTAAAGTCAGTGATCTTAAAAATCTCTTTGAAAGAAGATACCTGGGCAGCCAACAGACACATGAAAAGTGAAAAAAAAAAAAACAAAAAAACCCCCCAAAAAACCGCTTTGACTTTCAATCCTAAGTATGGATTCTTTTAGTCATCTTTTTATATTCAGTGATTTAATTTAATTTATTTATTTACTTAATTTTTTAGTTGGAGTCTCACTGTCACCCAGGCTGGCGTGCAGTGGCATGCTCACAACCACCACAGCCTCGACCTGCTGGTCTCAGGTGATCCTTCTGCCTCAGCCTTGCAAGTAGCTGGAACTAAAGGCATGCGCCACTACACCCAACTTAATTTTTAAAAAAATTACTGTGGAGATGAGATCTCGCCTAGGTGTCTAGGTTGGTCTCAAACCTGTGGACTCAGGAATCCTCTCACCTTGGTCTCCCAAAGCTCTGGGATTACAGGCGTGAGCCACCAAGCCAGGACTATTCAGTGATTTTAAAATTAATGTCTCTAAGGTTTTTAAAAGCACTGGTAACAATGGATGAGTATTTTCTATCAATGTAAAAGTCACGCATGCAACCTTGTGATACTAAATACTTTTGTGTAAAGTAACCACTTGAACTATATGAACACTAATTAATATCTGAACTGAGATATTTGGTTCTTCCCTCGGATAATTTTGGTATTTTATGGGTGCTGGGAATTGCAAGACAAAAATCATCTGGAAAAGAAGAGATTCACACACTCTCCTTCACCTCTTTGAACTCTTTTAAATTCAAAAGTAAATTTAATATACAGAACATGGTAGACTGAGGATAAACTTATAATAAAAAGGCTGTGTACTTTTATTTATAGGACTTAAGGATCACAATGCAACTGCCACTCATCCAAGGTAACTATCTTTGGGCGATTTTGACCGTTTGATTTGGGCACAAGTCATGAACTAAGTTCCTTGGGGGCAAAACAAACAAAGAAAAAAATTGTACCATTTGTGAAAATGGTGCCAAAAATACCATATCACCTCTCTCGTATATCACACATGGGTCACACTGCTAAAAGATAAACTGTTATGTGACCTCTTAGGTAATAACCACTATACCATAAAGCAAAAGTATGACACAGTCATTAAAATGTGACAGGAATATAAAATGTTTCAAATAGCTGCCCATACACGATTTAGAGAGTTAAACTGAATTCAATTACTTGATTTTATATTAGGAAGCACCTAGAATAATTGAATAGGAGCAAGTAGCCAGATAAAAGTGCTTGAAAAGATAACTGGTAATTTTAATAACTTCTCTCACAAATTCAAAAAGAATTAAGTCAGTTTACATTTGGGATTGCCAACGAACATTACAAAAATGCTTTGCCAATAGAGCCTTTGTTTGTTGAGATTAACAAATTTAGGCCCTAATGGAAAAAAGAGAGTAAGGCTTAAAAATAAAACTTTCGACATATATTTAACAAATAATCTAAAAATAGAATCTAATATTTTGTTCTATCACAATCTATAGGAATATAGCATATGTGCAAGCTAAAATATATAACATATAAAAAAGAATAATAACAAACTTGTTGAACATATTTCTCTACAGGATTCTTGACAGAAAATAAAAACCATCAAGGGTAAATATTAGTTTTAAGACATTAAATTCAGATTAGGAAAATAGGAAGAGGTTCCAAAATATTGAGTATTATTTTCATTATAAGTAGGATATTCTAGGAGATGAAAGGTAAGAAAATAAAAAGAATTCTATTCTAGTCTATCCAATCTTCCTGGAAGAAATTCCAGCAGCAGCCTGTAAGGCAAATGGAGTGTAGAAAACCAATTCACAAATTGCAGGTTTGGAAAAGAATAACACTGCTTAGAAAATGAAAGTCGATAAAGATTGGAAACATTTCACCTGTTTTCATTTAAATCTTCAATCTTTTTTCCTGCTGGTTTAGGAAACAGAATACAGCATAATGGGGCAATAGGGAGTATGAACTCTAAATATCTCGAAACAGCCACATTGACATGTGCTCAATGTAATTTTCTATGACTAAAAGAAAACTAGGCATTTAGATAACCTCCCATTAAAATATGGTATGGAACTTAAAACAATGATTTTCAATCATGTTTTTTGTCCTCCCATTATGTAAGATTTACTTTAATCAACTGACAGAAGCTTTGAAAGACTATGATGAAATTTAAAACTGGAGAATAACTTAAAATATTACTAGTTTCCTGCTTTCAGTTAAATATACACCCACTCCATCTCAAAAAGGTAAGCATTTGCTGCAATATTAAGGACCTGAAAAAGGAGATACTTGGTTTCACTTCTCACCCAGTCCATGTCAAAATTCTTCATGGTCATAAACACTTTTCCAAAGCATTCAGGCTAAACTACTTAGTGTAAATTCCAAACTTCTTACAAATAGCCCCTGACAAGTCAATTAACTCTGACAAGTCAATATAATTAAAGAACAGAGTCACATTGCTTTATATTTAAATTCAAAGACAGTATCAATGAAAGATATCCAGAATTTTCTTAAAGGAGCAATTAGCTATCTACTACCAGTTTTGAAATCACTACACTTAGAATTTCGATACAAAATTCAAATGCTTCAAACCTGAGAAATTTTGATATGTCAATCCCAAAGTCACTAACCTATTAATGTCCCATTGATATGTAAATTATGAATTTCATAAAATTTTCAAAGAGATTATTATACAAATATTTCAACTAGAGTAGTAACCACCACCAGCGAACATATACTGTAGAGTGGCTCTTATGCACTATCTCATTTAATCCTCACACCAACTGTATGAGGTAAAATAATTCTCAGTTTAAATATTACCATTGTCATTTCTGTTTTACAGATAGAAAACATGACAAAACAAATATTTGAACCCAAACATGCAAATTCAAGCATTGTAGTTCTATACCTGTACAATGGGCTACAAGTGATTTTTTCTTAGGAATGATTGGCTATACTATACTGTATATATACAGTTACTGACCATGTCACCTATTTATGACAAAGCTAATATGAGTTAAATGTCGCAATAGGATCGACAGTCCAAATAATGCTTTTGTTCAAATTTTGAAAATATTAAACCCATAATAAGCTGTATTTTGATTTTGAGTTATATAACCTCAGTTACAAGCATTAAAAACTACAAATGATCCATCACTGTGATTTAAACCTTTTCTCTGCCTCTACATATCAGCCAGTGACCTACGGTCATTGGTAACTGTGGCCCACATTATGACCAAGATTCTCAAGGTGAAGTGAGAAATGTACTCCCTTCCTTCAAGGAGCCCATCACAAGGGCCAGAAGTACACATTAAAGCAGCTGGGGTGACTTTCGAGACCTCTCTCCTCCTGAAAGGTGTGTTCTCCTATCCTCAAAGTTGGATAATTATTTATATAGAGAAAAATAATAAATAATAACATTTATTCAGTGATTTCTGTGAATCAGACACCGTTCTCAGGAAAAAATTAATCTCCACAACCAATTTATGAACCATATTAATAGTCCCATTTTATATATGAAAAAAGTGAGTGCAAAAAAATTAAGGAACTTACAATGGTCACACATCTAAAAAAAGTAGAGCCTAGTTTGAAGTTAGATTCTAATTCTAAATCTGACTCCAAAGATAGCATACGTAATCACTGTACTATATAGCCTCTAACTGGTCCCCTGGAATAATTACAAGAAAATTAACATGACAAATGTGAAAACAATCTTCAAAGTGAAAGTACACTGACTTAGTCAACCTCTCAAGGAAAAAAATTATTTCATAAATACGGGAACAATCTAAGATGAACCTTGGCTTGTAAAACTGCACTTTAGGTCTTAGGATTTCTCTCTCCCTCCCTTTCTCTCTTTGATTTTTTTCTTAATTTAATCTGGCTCTAAAAAACTATAGTAATTAGTTTTGATTTTGCCCAAGTGTCGAAGTGCCACTTTTGTGTAAATTAATAAACTACAGCACATGGTTTCTTTTTAGAATTTAATTTCTCTATTTACTTCATTAAAAAAAATTAAGATGACTATTTGATCATTTAAAAACAATTTTAAGGCAATAACATAGGAATGAAGAAACTGTGACCAAATTTGGTAACACAGATGACTCTCACAAATATAATATTTAGCAAAAGAACCCAGATGCATTGAATATAAATTAAATTACTAAACACACACGAAGTAAAAATCCAGACAGTCTGACCTGTTGTGGAATTTAGGACAGTGGTTACCCTGGAATAGGGTACAAGGAAACGCCTGGAGTTATGCTGCTGTCTTGTTTCTTGATCTGGCTAATGGTTACACAACTGTTTCATGTCAGAAAATTCAAGGAGTTTTAAAATTATGTTTTGTGTACTTTTACACTATGTTTACTTCAATACAAACGTTTACATTAAAAGGCAACACTTCATCCAAAATTCTCATTTTGCTAGTTGTATTTTATCACCAACTTCTCTCTTCCAAAAGATGCAATGGATTTGTTTCATAAGTAAACTTAACAATATTTCCAAGATAGTCAAGTTACTATTTTCCTATTAAGGAAATGTTTTATAAGATGTTTTACAAGTCAGGTTTATTGAGGTACAATATATAGAGTAAAATGTACAGTTCTACAATTTTTGATAGGCACACGCATGTGTGCAAACCCTGCCGTCACCAAGATAGAAGCAGAGTTTCATTAACCCTTCAAATTCTCTCCTGCCCATCTGTAGTCAGACTCATCCCCCAACCCCTTGCCCCTGACAACATTGATCGATTTTCTGTCTCTATAGATTTGCCTTTTCCAGACTGCCATGTGAATGAAATAATACAATATGCATTCTTTTAAGTCTGGTTTCTTTCACTTAGTGTAATATATGTGTGATTTGTCTGTGTTGTTGGGTGTATCTGCAGGTTTTTTTTTCCTTTTTATTGCTCGGTAGTGTTATAATGTCTCAATATGCCATAAGTGAAGTATGTTTCGAGTAGTTTTCAGTTTTGGTGATCATGAATAAAGTCACTCCACATATGAATGTACAGATTTCTATGTGAAAGTGAGCAATATATTTTTAAATTCTAAATTATGCTTTTACCTGTACAAAATAATTTTTTTTTTTTTAAGTTGGAGTCTCACTCTGTCACCCAGACTGGAGTGCAGTGGCCGCTTCCGGCCACCGCAGCCTTGACCTGCTGGGCTCCAGCGATCCTTCCGCTTCAGCCTTCCAAGTAGCTGGAACTACAGGCATGCACTACCACGCCCGGCTAATTTTTTTGATTTATTGTAGAGATGAGATCTCGCCAAGTTGCCTAGGCGAGTCTCGAACCCGCGGGCTCAGGCAATACACTCACCTCAGCCTCCCAAAGCGCAGGATTACAGGCTGAGCCACCGAGCCCGGATTAAAATAATTTTTTATATTGCCTTTTGTCTGTGCCAATTATTGTACCTAGAGAATATGCCAACTGGTTCAAAAAATGTAAACTCAGAAACTGAGTGAATTAAGTGAAACAAACATCTTGTTTTTATAAGTACCGATCAGTTTTTACAAATTCCTCCCTTAAAACGTTATTTTCAACCTTCTACAAAATTAAGAACAAAAATATTCTACTAAAGTTTTATGTTAATAATTCAAAATTCTGCTTAATTGTACACAATTGAAAATCAATAACATTACTAGTTAGGACTCTGAAATCATAATAGATGAAGGAAAAAGGTAAGAAAAGTGGCTTGATAAGAAAAATGTTTTATGCCTCTTCCCAAACTTTCTAATTTGATATATTATATTAAATTTATAATATATTCTAATAAATTTGAATATATTTTAAGCTTAACCCAACTGGTTAGTACTTTTCGTTTATGATAACTGGGAAAAAATTTGAGCGACAAAATGGAAACATGGTAGATGTTACCTAGCATGTTGTGGTAAGGTGGAATGGCCCGTCCATGGGTAGTAAATGCAGTCATGACTAGTGGGACCGTTACACCTGCAGGCAATTACAGAACAGAAAACATCATTCTCCATCCACAGGGACATGCACACACATGCACCAGTGTTCACACACAGAGCTTTGGAGGAAGAACATGGGAAGCAAGCACACCAAGTACCTATCCATCAGGCCGATGCAGTCTTCAATACTTGAGCCTATACACCTGCAGAAGATGCAAATTTAAAAAGAAAACACAAGGAGAGAAAAATTAGCCATTTAAAAAAAAATCAGTAAAATACATATCGATTGTCTTACATTCTTAATGATAAATATTAGACAATTTTGGAACACCATGAATTCCAAGGAAGTGAAGAGAATTTTGCTTGATGAATGCACAGAAATGGATTGCAACTACCACCCTAATAGAATGCAAAGGAACACATCCACAGTGGAGGAAATGCTACGCTGGTTCTGTGGATAACTGCCAAGCACATACAACTCACTTTTAATACTTCCAATTCATTTACATCATTCATGATTATGCATCTTGATGAATAACTTGATATTTCAATGACTGTGATTGTTTTCATGTACTTGGCTTCTTCTAGTAAAAAACAAAATCAATAAAAAAAGAGCAATCCAATACGCTAAAATCACCTGATGCTTAGTGCTCATTAAAGATTTATTTTGGCAGAAAACGAGTTAACACACTTTAATGCTATTCTCATGGATACTTTACATAATCATATTATTCTTGTTCTTGGTGGTGTCTATCTTTAAAACGTACTTATCTTTAAACATGAATTTATTTAAAAAACAAATTAACTGGTTTCACCACACTGCAGTTTATCTTGACACTCTCTTTTATAATAGCAGTGCCTTAACAGGCAAACAAAAACAGGTTTTTAAACTGCCATAATAACGACCTCAAAGAATAACAAATGAATAAATATTCTGCAAGGAAATGAACAGATTGAGAACTAGGTAACTACAGAATGCACTGAGATTAATATTTAAATGGAATTTCGTAAGTACACAGAATTTTAATGCACAATACCTAGAATTTTATTTTGAACTATTATCGAAGTATTGTTTTTTCATCTTCTGATATATCGAATTGTTATTTTTTTACTTTTCTCCTATCAAAGATATACAGCTCCATGGCATTATCAAGATTCCTCCTACGGCTGTGATGTATGGAAGTGCCTAATTTGGCTGGTAATAAAGATTATGTTTTTTCCTAAAGCCTTCATCTAAATAACTAAACTCTGGAAACTAATGTAATTTATCCATAATAACAAGTGAGTCAGACTCTGCTTCATTAATCTCTGTTATAACATTTCTACTAGCTGGAAAATGGGTTTGTTTTTGTTCTCAGGATTTGTTTTGAGCAACACCGACTAATTGTAACCAATAGAAATACAAAAGTACACCTGTGACAAAAGTCTTTATAAAGCAAGCCAACAGAAAACAGCCAGAGTAACTAGAGTAAATAGCACTGAGTTGGTATTACACATAATCAAAACCATTTCTAAAGATGGGAAAAGCTACTAAAAAAGCTTCCAAATTGTCTTACATTATTTTTATTGTATTCTATTTCATTCTATTCCGAAGTGGTTAATTTTGCTCACAATAAAATAAAATATGTTTTTCCTAATTTCCTATTATATCATCTTGAAAATACTTTTTAAAATACATATTATCATTTTGTAAAAATAGTCTACTTATTTCCAGGTGAGAATCTAAAAAGCGATGGTTATCCTGCAATCTGTCTTCATAATAACCCTTGAAAGATTAAAAAAAAATTGAAAGTGATATTTAACTCAAAGAGAAAGTGTAAATAATGAGATTTTCATTCATTAAAAATAAAAATAAAGGCCTGTGTTGTATGCCTACTAAGTGTTCTCAGTGTTCTAGGAGCTGGAGGAGAAAAATGATGAATTTGACACTTATTCTCAATGAGCTCAGAATTTAGTGAAGGAACAGATACACAAACAGATGTGTATTGTGTACTATGAGACAAGAAAAAGTGGTTTGGGGGACTGTACAAGAGGGACACCTAGCTCTGCCATAAGTCAGGGGAACCTCCTGGAGGAGGTTGGAAGCTGAAGTTTAATGTTGAATGTGGGGTAAGAGTGGCCGTGATATATAAAGCGAGAAAAGCAGAGACCACCCTCTGTACTGCAGTAGCATATGACATAAGATGAGCTCAAAATATAATTGTAAAATCAGTTAACTGCTGTCTCCTGGAAGCCAAATCAGAAAAGAACTTCCAGGAAGTGGGGTGATCATCAGTGTAAAATGCAGAGAGAGCTGGTAAAATAAAAACTCCTAAGAAAATGTTACTTGTCATCGTCATAGTCACTAAAATTTAGGTTTCTGTAGGTTGAGAAACAAATTGGTGATGGAAGAACGAATGAAAGGGAGATAGAGGGGAGGAACTGAGGGAGTAGAATGTAGGGTCAAGAAAGGTTGCTGAGGGGATTGTGTAGGATATTTGAGACTTAAACATATTTTTATACTGAGAATGAAGGAGAAAAAAAGAAAGACAAAAAAGAATGAGGGTATGACTGACATGTCACTATCCTTTCCAAATCCAAACCACTGTGCAATTAAAGATGAATGTTGTATTTCAACTCTTTGTACTTTATATAAGCAGCTGATTAACACATACAGTTCACATTTATTCAGCAATATCATAGAATAATGGAAACATTAAACTTTTGAAGACTCAAAATCACAAATAAGGAAGTAAAACAAGATATGAAATAACAGAATTATAAAAAAAAGTGTTCCAAAGTAGAATACTTACACTAAAGATAAAAAAGAAACCATAATATGTTTCTAATTAATATATTTCAAGTCAATATCTGGAGTTTTGAATATTGAGCTCTGTTTAACACTTGCTGGTACATAATGACTTATAAATGCCTTGATTTACCCATTTAACCAACACAGTTTAGATATACTGACAAACTCTTTAAAATTTGAAATAAGGATGAAGAAAATTTTTATTTTTTTCCATTGAAATAATATGGACAATACTTCCACAAGCAGCCCTTCTCTCCTTCTATAAATGAAAATTCTTTCACTATATAAAATGTAAAATTATTAAAAACTATTATAGAAAGAGTAAGGCACATGTGAAATTTACTAATATGAAATCATGATTCTAATATTAACAAAAACATGTAATGAGAGTTTTAAAAGAGGCCTCATGAAAGGAATATTACAATTAAAGTAAAAAAGTGCAGTTGGTTTGAAATAAAACCAAAGCATGGAATCAAGTAATGTTAGTGAGGGAACTATAATCCTTGCCCTCATCATCATTTTCTTACTAAATTTAGTTTACAAGTCTTCTCTTGAAATTTGTATCTTACTAATTTTAAATATGAACATTCCTAAGTTTTTAATTCCTGCATATCATTTCAAAATTCTAAAGAGAAGAATCTTGTTTCTAATAGGGGATATAAATTAAAGGATATAAATTCATTGAACTGTGAGTTCATAGAGGTCAAGAGCTGTATCTTGCTCATTTCTGAACTTGCATATGATTGTATCCGATGCCGAGTGAGTATCCAATATAATAAAGCTGAAGAATGAATGAAATGGGAAAAGGCTCTTAAAATAAGAATTCTGTAGTCAAGGCAAGAAGAGTCAATGTTTTGTTCTTGTTGTTTTCCTCTAGGGAAATTAGTGAGAGTCTTGTGATAGGGGATAAATGGTTAAGCTATTTTAAAGGAATCTAAAGAACTTGTTAGAAGCAAAATATTTAATGTACTTTTAGAGTAGTAAAAGTGCTTTTAAGGTATTACACAGACAATTTTATTTTCAGAAAGCTCCTAAAAATGTGGCCTGAAAGACTATTTGCTATTAACTTGGTTCTTGAATTTTCTGACATAATATTGGCATATAAAAGAAAAGCTGTTTTCCAAAGTGGAGCTGGCTGGTGAGTCACACTTTCTAATGGCTCAATTATTGTGTGTGTTTAGAAATAAGATTAGTCACTTGTCCCATTGCCTCTGTGATCTTTCTAGGAAAGATCTTGTCTCTACATGCTAATTTGAAAAGCAAGGACTGACCTCACCCGGTTGCTTCAGTAAAGCATCTCAAAGCACAATGCTTGCACATTAACAGAGTACATATGGGAACTTAGAAATAACGCTCTTGGGGAATTCCTAAATTATACGCTAAAGTTGGAATCCATGCACTTTTATAAAGTGAGTGGACCTGGACAATAAGGAGGTATCAGAAAGCTAAATGAAAACAAAGTAAAACATCTTTCAGGATTAGGTCAGTCATGGAGAATATGTTTACCTTGGAAGATGTGGGGGAGTACAACATTCACATTCTGTCTCACTGTAATTCTGCAGCCGTGACTTGCTAAGGGCATCTTTTTTCTATTTACTTGGAGTTCCCAAATGATCTAGGGAGACGTGTTCCCAATTACACTTTCATCTTCCCTTTTGACTGAGATCTGGGTTTTGTTGCTGTGTAAATTGATCTCCGTTCATGGCACTCTATTTCTATTTTCCCCTACTGTATATATTTTGGATTATTCTTATATAATCATGATTAAAAGGTCTGAGAGGAAGACACACCAACCACATATACAGACTATGACTCTGTGATCTCACTTTCATTTCCCTAATGGCTTCATTGTAATTAGATTTGCAAAAACAGCAAAAGGTCTCATTTTGAATGGCAACAGCTGTTGACATCAACATTATATTGAATAATTTACTAGTTTAATTTTAGCTGCAAAACAATAAAATCCTCCTGTGGATGGTTTGAGCTGCAAACTTTTCTCTTTCTGTTGCTGACTCTTCTGCTCCAGCAGTACCAGTCGTTTTTTACATGAAATACTAAACTCAAGTATGCCAAAAACTCGTGAGGGGAGCAGTTTATGACTTCTAGTTTTCTTGAAGCAGAGTCTTTGTGACAATTTCAAGATTCTAGACCTATATTCTTACGTGTAAACCAATGAGTTGGCAGTTAGCTCTTCCAAGCTGAATTTGAATTTGAATGACAGAATATTCCTTTAACTTTTGAGGACCTGCCACTTCACAGAGTGACTTAAGCTTATTTCTGACCTGTAGGAAGCTGTAGAAGCATCTGCAAATTGATGTTTACTTGGCAGGAAATGATGTTGCTTGCTTAACTTCTTCAATATCTCCTAACAGCTAGCCCTTAATCTGGCATAAAAATCTCTCTATGGAATCTCATACTTCCCTGAAGATATAAAGTACGCAAGATGATTGTCAACAATGTGTGTGTGTGTGTGTGTGTGTGTGTGTGTGTGTTTGTATGCATGAGTGTACATATGCCTGTGGCCATTCATAATGGAGATGACGTTTTATGGACAGGAGGAAGATGGAGTGTGTACAACTGCTCTTAATTCTAAAATTATTCACCTCCTAGAGAAAAAAAAATTCTTACGAAAAGAGATTTGTTGTCTTTAAAGAAATAGTTGTTGGAATTTGTTAGATGAGTGACTTTATTTCTTTTACAGTTCACTGCTTTTCTTCTTTCTGTAATGTGCCTTTGTTATTCAACTGTCATCAATATTACAGGCAATATAATTATTATTCATCGCACAACACATTCTCTTGAAAAACAGAAAAATGTTTACCACCTTTAAATTGTCCCATATCAGTAAAATAAATTCTAGGTACTAGGATAATCTATAACAAGGTTACTTTCACAAAATACACTAGTTGTTTTTTATTAATATACATATCACTAGGTTCCCCTTTTTACTCTGTCATTGCTACTTTTGCTCATATTCTTAAAGGAATAATTCAAGGTAGTATTTATCAAAGAGAGATATCCTTACTTTAAGTGGATTGTGACATACACAAAAAAGAGAAACAGAAAATCTCTGCTAAAGGTTTAATAAACACAATCAAAATATTATTACTGTGTGGTCTTTTCTGATATTTGAATCTCCAGAATAATTTGAAAAAATTTCTATATTGCATTCAAAGTATACCTGACAGTAGCTTCATGATGGTGTCAGTAGCATGGCTACAGGTAACAGTTAGGCAAAAATATTTCAGTAAGTACTACTTTGATTCTTCATTCTCTTAGACAAGATGTCTTTTAAAATCAATATATCACATAAAAAGATATATAGAGTTGTATGATGTTCTACACTTAGATGATGGTATCAGGGATAGGTGTGTACCCTTTGAATAGCAACACATACCAGGTTGAGTCCTTGACCAGCAAGGATGCTTACCCTTGGGTGCAGTTTGGATGGCATGGGTGGCACTCCCGATCCTGATCAGCATACTTGAAAATGAAACTGTTTGCCCCCTGTAAGCCATCTGGACATTTTTCCACACAGTTTGGGCCATCTTTAAAATGAGAGCACTTTGTACAGTTGTCAGGTCCCTGAAATGTGAAAAAGAAAAAATATAAAGAAAAGTGGGTGCCGTTTCCTCTGGAATGTATTCTTGTAGTTTAGTAACTGAGACTTCAGTGGGTGGTATATCTCTCTAGGGAACTGGAGAACATTTTCAGCAGTACAAATGGGGATGTAACTATTTTAGTACAAACAGCACTGAAGAGATTCTTCAAGTTCAGTTTCAATATCCTGTAAGTGAGAGCATCGTAATAATATATGTGTTCTTGAAATATTTTTCTTTTTGAAACCAGCAGTTCCGGAGTCAATTGATTTCCATGTCATGCCTCTAATGTGACTTGATTCCATCAGCAAAAATGTCCAATGACCTTTTTCAAAATACATCAGTATTTTCTTCTTGTGATTTACTTCTGGTGATATTACAGTACAAAAATATTTGGTAATAACACATTTTCCCTGGAGGTATTTCATCACTATCTCTGGGAGTATATGTATACTCTTACCAGATAGTTAATGAGAAAAAAGATACAATAGAAATTAAGCTAATTTTATATAAGAGTGGGATGTAAACTCCTTTGGTTGTACAATGACATTACTTGTAAAATGAATTTTAATTTTTGCTTTAATTAAATTATCAGGAATTAACCAGCTTAGGGAAATAAAAGTAATTCCTAGGTTATTCTTTATTTCAAATCCACTTGTAATAACGCTAAAAGTCATATTATGTTTATTTCTAGGGATTTTTGGCTCTGCCAAAGACCAATAGACTAAAATGTGAAACAGCCTGTTACCTAGTACCGTTGCCTTCCCGTTAGGACATACTTTAAATTATAAGCATTCTTTTAAAAAAGAGTTGTGAAGAGGTATGAACCCATCCTTTTTATTCACTGACTCTAGGAGTCAAATTTTCTCATGCATGTCCTATTGCCAGTATAAGAATGAGGAGAGGAGAGGGTATTCATTCTGTGTACAGCAGAGACATTAAACTTGATATATCTGGGCTGCATCATCTTCCTGGATGGTTTCTGTTCTCCATGTTCACATTTTTTCCAGCGACTCTTAAGCTACTATATTTTTTAATGAGCTGAATAAGCACCAAATTTGGGTACCATTTTTTAAAAAGTTATATTATGCTTATTTTCAGGGATTTTAATAAATCATAGAACAACGCTGAGAGCCTTATAAATGTACAATCTGATGTGCAAAGACCAGATACTCTAATAATAAAGCAGATACATACAAACAAAAACTTCCTTGAAAAAGTATCCAAGGATGAAGGTAGTACAAAAATGAGAATAATGAATTTAAGTAGAATGAACTCAGTTTATTTATGCTTATAATATACACCAATTTTCTAATATGTACACTGTCAATAAGCAAAAATATTTGAAAATATATTTCAAAGCCATAATCAATTTAACATGTTAAAACTAATATTAAACACCTCAGGAGTTTACAAAAAGAAACTGGTTTGATCTGGTGCAGTGATAGCAAACAGGCAAAAAACGATTAGTGTCGCTTCAGATCAAAGAAAATCTAGAACATTTTGATAAAATGCTATTTTTTTTCTTAAAAGATGCTCACATTTTCACACATCCAGCTGTTTTGAATCTTACCTACTTGACGCTTATTTCTACTTCTCTATTTGAAACACCACAGTGTCTAAGAACTCCTCTTCTCTGACCACTCCTCCCTGGAACTTCTGACCCATTCCTCCCTAGCATCTATCTGTGCCTACAGGATCACAGTCATTACGGTTCAAATTAAAGGGGACGACTTAGATAAACAAGATATAGTAAGAACACATGGAGACAATTATACCAGGTTTGTAGTTACAAAGCACAGAGCTATACGGTACTGTTTGTCAGGTAAGGGCTGTGGAGAGCATGGGAGTGCCTTATGTCCCTACACAAATGTTCATCCAAAAGCAGCCAGAAATTACAAATTGCTTATATAAGGCATAACAAAATCAAGATATACAATATCTTCAAATTTACAAATGGAGGCTGCTGATAAGGAACAGCGGTGTAAAGAAGAAAAAGCAATCAGGAAGAGGTTCTGGAAATCCTGAGACTGCAGAGGTCCAAGCAAGCACCTGCCCATTTCACTATTTGCTGTGAGAGGCTTAGAACTAGAAAAAATAAATAAATAAAAGCCTATAAAACCTAATCCTTATTCTACCTGAGGAGTTTGCTAATAGTAACTTCTTATTTCTTCCCCAAAAAGAATACTTCACATGCTTCCATTTTAACACCTGCTCATGGGTAACTTAGGCACGTAATACTGTCTATTACACAGAATCATTTACTGTGCAAGTATGCTCAGTGGCATGACTTATTGTACAAGACAAGAGACAAGCTAATGTCTTCTTGTAGCACACAGAAGAAAACTTACCAGATGTAAATTAGGTAGCTATAGTTTGAATTACGAATTAGTAAGTATTTTTCTCTTAAGTTCTTATAATGCAAAATAATATCCAGGTGTAATCAAAAGATAAAAAGTCATAAAATTGAGTTCATATTTGTTCTTTAAGTGTACTGTAATAAGATACATTATTTTTGTCCTTGTTTTTTAAGTATCTCAACTTGAGTCATGTGTCATTTATTGACAGTATGCATTCTGAAAAAAAAATGCAACATGAGGTGATTTCACTGTTGTGTGGACATCAAAGAGTGTACACAGACCTAGGTGGTGTGGCCTACAGCATACCTAGGCCATATAACATAGTCTATTGATCCTAGAATACAAATCTGTGCAGCATGTCACTATATTGAATACTGTAGGCAATAGTGACATGATGGCAAATATAGATAGATAGGTAGGTAGATAGATAGATAGATACTTACATCTCATGTGTATGAGAAGTAAAGAATAAACAACAAGATATTTCTTAGAAACTTGTTCAAAATAAAAGAGGTAAAGGAAAGAAATAGAAAATTGTGTGTGTGTGAAGAAAAAATAAACTAGAAAATAGAAAGAAGATATCTACATGAAGAAATCTAAATAACAGTGCAGTGGCATCCATTGTGATTCACCAATGAACCATTAGGCAGTTGTTAGCAGTTTTTGCTCATAATTTTTTAAAAAGTGTTTCTGTAAATCTGTTTCCAGTATACATCATGAATGGTTCTAGGCACACTGATTATCCCCAACTTAGTTCAGAGGAGATGGTCAAATTCTTGATTATTTTAATTATTTTTTTTTAAAGTTTCCCTGAAAGAGATTGTATTTATCCTGTGATTCATAGTCAACAAGTTACCAAAATATAGATATCTTAATTTACTTTAACAACTCATTCCAGAAATTTCCTTTACTTTAACAACTTATTCTAGAAATTTCCTTCCTTGTGTTTCATAACATTTTTTATAGAATTCACATGTTTCTGGCATGTGTGTATGAGATGCAAACATCTCTAAATGTAGAAAAGGTACAGTAAAAATAGGGTATTATAATTTTATGGAAGGACCATCACATATGCTGTCCCTCACCAGTCGAAATGTCATTATGTGGTGCATGACTCTGTTCGATTGTATTATCATGACAGAAAATCTAATGTCATAGGCTGACATAACTAAAAAAACGTCCTGCCAAATCTCAAAAGAAATGATATGTACTGATTCACCTTCTCATTTCCATAATAAAAAGGCTTAAAGAATTATGCACATTTCTAATGCTTATCCTTCCCTTATTGTATCCCCTATGCTTTTAAGAACCTAGGTGCAGTAAATGAATTGATACATGCAATGATAAAACCGGGAGGTGAAAATACTCTTCTTTATCCTTAATTCTAAACTGCCTCTGGATTCAATAATCTAGACAAATATCAGCTAAATGCTGATAGAAACATTATTTTTTTTTCTCTGTGACAATTGATACTTTCTCTGGTAGCTACTGTTAGAGACAAAGCTATGGTTCACCGGAATCCTCTTCTCTTCTATATGCAGCCACATGAGAAGATTGCCATTCCCCTCTGACTAGAAGTAATGTAAGGCTTAATCTGAACAATAAAATGTAATTAGAAGTGATGGATGAGATGACCAGTGCTCAACTCTCTAGCCTTCTCTTTCTGTTGCCATTATTCAGAGACCTACTGAAAAAGTGTAGGTGCTATACCATCTCAAGAAGGGGGATGTTATTTTCCCAGGCTGGCAGTGCGCTTTGCATGAAAAAGACTTACATGTATTTCTTTAAGTTGCTGAAATATGGAGGTAATTTGTGATGACAGCACAACTTCTATTAACTTGCTTTAACAGCCGCTTTAGCTTTTATAAAAATGTATCTTGAAACTCAGTTCCCTTCCCCCATCCTTTTCTTCTCTTGTTGTTCCTCTAGCTTATATTTTGGTTTCTGAAACTTTGATTTCCCTTACTTATCTTTCTTCTGACATTTCTTCCTTTATCTTTCTTAATAGGACTTATACGAATAGTGAAAGTAAGGCAGAATGGATACAATGGTAAAAATGCAATAAAATAAAAAGGAACAAGTGTAGACAGGTAAGGATGTAAAAGCAGTGGCCTTCCTTTTTTTCACATCTATCCCTCTCAAGATTACCCTGGATTTGTGTCATATTTAAGTAGAATGATATTATCCCATTTAATATATAGCTATCATATTGCCAAACAGCCTTTTATTCTTATTATACCAAAGTGTTTTTAAAATTTTAGGTGTATTTTTTATAAAATGTCCCAAATCTTTTGAGGAACAAATGAGTAAACAAATGAACTGCAAAAAATACAAATGAAGAGAAATTAATAAGTGAGCTATTAACTAGAATAATTATATACAGCAGAAGGTAGCATAAGGAATAGAAAGAGCATGGGACCGATAGTCAAACACCCTGAGATTAGATGCTGAAATTGTGATTCCAAAGATTTTCTATACTGAGCAATTCATTTAACATCCCTGAAATTATTTTGTCATTGGCAAAACTGGGAGAATAAAAAACAAATAAAAACAGAAAATGTTTATGTGAAAATACCTAGCATGAGAGCTATCTTGCAAAGGACACTCAATAATGTTGTGAAATCATGAGTAAAAATATGATCCCTAATGACTGTATTAATTCTGACTTGATTAGTAGATAAATGGTAATTGAACTTTTCTCTCATGTGAAAACTAATGGAGGCCTACTGAAGGGGTAGTTATTTAGGTCTTTTCTTTGAAGGCTAGCCCTTATTCCAGATGTTATGCAAACATCAAATTCTCATAGAAGAGATTCTTTTTGTGAAATAACGCTAGAAAAATTATGGTGTATCAACAAATACACTTATAGTGCTTCTAACCACATTCGTTTTCTGTTTATAGGATTATTTAATCAAAAGTGTTAATTAATAAAATTACTTGATTTTCCTAAAAAGTACAAATTACAATAAAGTTCAAAATATCATGACTTGAATTCATTTTCAACATACAGAATGCAATAGATGAAGAAAAGATATATGTAAAAAATATTAAAATATACAAATAATGTACCTGTAGTGATTTTAGAGACATATGTTTGAATATTAATTTTTGAATCTGTTAGTTTGTGAAAATTCAGCAGTAGCTATGCTGATTAAGCCTGACACAAAGTAGGTACTAAATAATATTTGTTGAGCAAATGACAAGATATTTCTTAGAAGCTTGTTCAAAATAAAAGGAGAAAGGGAAAGAAATCAAAAATTATGTGTGTGAAGAAAAAAATAATCTAGAAAATAGAAAGAAGATATCTATGTGAAGAAATCTAAATGACTGCACTGGCACCATAGTTACTCACCAATGTTAGGCAGTTTTTAGAAGTTGCTCATAATTTTTTAAGAAGTGTTTCTGTGAATCTGTTTCCAGTATACATTATGAATGGTTCTAGATACATTGATTATTCCCAACTTAGTTTAGAGGAGATGGTCAAATTGTCTCTTTCTCAGAAAGAGACTTTATTTATTCTATGACTCATATTCCAGAAGTTACCAAAAGGTAGATATCTTAATTTTAACAACCATTCCAGACATTTCCTTCCCTGTGTTTCATGACATTCTTTATAGAATTCACATTTCTCATGCTGCAGATTAATTGTATCTTTCATTACTGTCCATAGTAGAGAGAGAAAATAGCTGCATATGCCTTTTGCATACTTACTTGGAGATAATTACATATTAAATTGCCTTTTAGACTTTGGTTCTTCAGGCCAAATAACACCACTTCTTTTTCTCAGAGGTCTGATTTTCCAAGCTTAATCATCCTTGTGGTAGTCCTCAGAACTCTCCCAGCTTTCCATATCCTTCTTTAGATGAAGTTCCAGAACAGCTCATTGGGGCCTAATGGAAGTTTGCAGGGCTCAATGACATTTTTTTTTCTAAGCTAATTAAGTGCTGACTAAGCACTAGGATAGAAAAATTAATACTATTTAAATTTTAAATGAATTATTATGGAGCAATGTTGAGCTCTTGTTTACACCCAAATGTTGGTCCCCAAATTATCTACTGAGAGATGACTCAATAACACAGATAAACTGGAAATTTGTCTAAAGAAGGATGAATATGGCACTTTGGAATGACAAATTCATACTGATTCCATTATTAAGAAAAGCCCGAATGATGGAAACCAAAGAGAGATCTAAAAGACAATTATCATTTTGTCTCTAAGGCTAACTTCAAACTGTACAAATGGCACCTCTTCCAAGAAGACTTTCCTGATTCTATAGTCCCTCCTTGGATTCCTATACTTCAGTTCTTCTCTCTGCTATAGTATCTGTTACACTGCTTTAGGTCTTAGTTTATGAGTACTCGTCCTCCTCTTTCATTCCACTATCCTTCACACTGCCATAAAAGTTGAATGATTAAACACAGATAAGAATGTGTTCCAGTTTTCAAGCATAACATGAACTACCACACTTGCATATTTTTATATGTTGCTTCTTTCCAGATTCCTCTTCAAAGCATAGCTCACACATCACTTCTCTCTGGCCTTCCTTGATACCCCAACTTCCATCCCAAAGATAGAATTAGTTTCTCCTTAATTTGTGTTCCTATAACAATCTGAACATATTTATATTATCTCAATGATTATGCTTCAGTCTAATCACTTGAGTATCCCTCTTTCTTATACAGTACAATCTTACAGGACTAATCCACAAATTATAGTTCTGTTTAAATATGTCTGTTACCTGAGGAATAAATATTTATGACATTGAATTTTAAAATATTTTGTCTTTACTACTCAACTTTAAGCTTCTTTGGGGAAGATATTAAACATGTTTCCCCCCATAGCTTCTTATCACTACCTATTAAATGGATGAATAAATGATAAAACAATAACATAACAAACATTCATACATGATACTAACAAGCCAACACATCACAGATGCCTTCAGGCTTACCGGTCCATGGCATGTGAGGAGGCCATCTTCCATCTTCTCACACTGGGGGTCACACTCTACACAGATGGAGCCATTCTCAAACTCCCGAACTTCACTGTGGAAACATCAGCTGCATGAGAAGGTGTAAGCAAACAAGCTGTCAACTTAACAAATGAAGTAACATCTGCTAAAAGTTCTATTGGCAGAGTAAATTCTGGAATTTGTTTCTCTGTGTGCCAGGAGCATCAGAAACATTAAGTTTTCCATTAGGAGAAAAGATAAACGGCAGCCAGATGGCTCACCTTGCCCTCCATTGAGTTCAACGATAGACTCGTTCTGGAAATCTCTCTCGTGAGAAATATTTTAGTAGTCTCAAAAATAAAAATAAAAAAAGTGTAACTCTTCTGATGACACAGCAGAACCACTTTTACCTTTTTGAGTAAAGCTGTGCGTGTTTTGTATCTATATAAAATTTTACTCTTGGTGAAGCTTTAATTTCTAAACTCTGACAGAACTATTGTATTTTTCCTGTTGCTAAGTTACATGAATGCTCCCCATCCTTGTCCTTCAAATCCCAAGACTCGACAATTTATTTTTAGTGAAACTTCAAAAAATGCTTTGATTCCTTTTTTCCTTTTAAAATTTCTGCCTTGGAGAATTAGAGAAAATATCTTTTTATAGTAGACTTTATTTTCTTAGATTATTGATCTAATACCACAACATCTTTTTTCAGTCTAAATTCTTTTTGAAGTTATCCTATATGGTATAAAATAAAAAAAAATAGTTTAATGGTAACGTTATAAAACTTCCTAATTAAAATCTCCTGAGATGACGGTCATCCTTTCCCACATCCTTACATTTTTGTGACTATTTGTCTATTATATGTGATCTACTTATAAATTTTCCATTTACTTTCTACTCCAAAATTTTCATTTCAATAATAAAGGAATATGTTTAAGTCAACAGTTCCCAATAAAATACAAGAGTATAAGGTATTGTGTAAAGACAATTTGGGATGTCATTATTTATGAGTCATTAATAAATATTATTAAATATTTTTATCTGCTTCACTCTTTTGTGCCTTTGTATACTGGGCAAAAATCAATACCATTAAAGATATGGTAATTATGGATTATTTAGGTGATAAATTTAAAAATATTTTTCCTAACATTGAAGTGATCACTTTTTCTTGTTTGAATACTGTAAAGCCTTAATAAACAACAGAAGTCCAAAGGGTAAGTAAAACAACAGAAGTCCAAATGTATGTTTTCTGTTGGTTTGATTAAGACTACATTTCAAGGCAACATAATGGTTTGGTTTTTCAAGATGAATAGTATGGTTTAATCATGTATGAAATGTACATATACTAAGTTACATGGACTTTGCATTTTATAAGTAAGATATTAAATTGTCATAGACTAATTTTTTAATAAATTTTCTTGAGTTTAAAATCTGTTACATAAAAACAGGTTATCTATTGCACTTCGTTGTCATGAACAATAAACATACCCAACAGAGGAAAATTTTGGAAAATAAAGGTCAAAATGACCTGGTATGGAAAGGTAGCTACATTGTAAAGATAATCAAAAGCATTGTTTGTATAATGAAATTACACCACAGTTAAAGCAAAGCCTGGGATTATCAGCTAATTACTGGTTTTGGTTAATAGTTTCTTGAATGATTAAAGGGAAATGGTACTAAACGAAGGTCATGATTTTTATGCTACCGAATTATAGGTCATGCTTTCCTTATTCTTCTCCAAAACGCTCTTCCCCACACACATAGTTGAGCAATAAAATGTACATCATAAAATATCATGGAAAAATCGATTGCCTTTTCGTCCATAAACCTCCACTTGTATGGCTTCTGTCTCCCTTTCTGCTCTTAGAAAAGATCCTTGCAATCTCTATTACATACTTCTTTCCTTTATTGTCACTGTCTCCATCATTGTTCTTTTTCTTCCCTGTCCCTTAGTGATTTTATAATCACTAAGGCATTGCCAGTTTCCCTTTGGTCTGACTCTGCCCCAACAAGTTAGTCTACTGAGCATGAACTTTGCATATACAGTTTTGTTTCACTTGCTTATTCTGTGATACATCCCTCCCGGTTTTGTTGTATGTGTATTACCCTAGCTACTTTAGCTAATCCTGTTATCAAGCATGAATGCATCAGAATCCACTCTTTCCCAAATTTAAATCTCAGCACCACACTAATATTTCTAGGCCTTAAATAGTTGAACTTTTCTCAGCTCCAGTTTTCTAAATATCCTCTGTTAAAGGGAAAGAATAATGTTTCATTGATAGTTGCCATTATTAAATGTAAAAATGCCTTAAAGATTTTAGACTGTCATTTTCTCTGATGTTTTTGTGCTGGTCTTAAAGTTTCAGAAGAGCTTTAACATGTTGTCATATAAGAGAAGTTTTAAAGTTCCCTTGCAGGTACCTATCTTTTTCTTTTTGATTGCTTGAGCCTGGTAGTTGAATTGTTTAAATACGGCAACTTATGTGTTCTGGATTTGAATGCTAGTCAACCAGGAATTGACTGATTTTTTTTTTTGATCACACAACATTTAGTTATTTATTATACAAAGAGTTTTATAACATGCATGTTTGCGTTTTCTCTTTTTTTTTTTCCTTTTCTTTAATGTCAGTGGAAATATCTAAGATCTTCTTTCAGCTTTCTTCAAAAATTTTCTTTATTTTAAAGACGTGGGGTATAATTCAAGGTTAGGTACATAAGTGATCATTGTACTGGTGAAGTTTGGATCTCCCATTGGTCTTCACTTCACCTGGTTTCAAAAAGTCTGCTTTTTAAAAGAATTTCTGCTCTCCTAAGACTATATAGATATGCTCTTCTGACTCTGGTCAATGTCTTATTTGTATTACTTTCATCAGTTTTTAAGATGACTATTTTATTTAACCATTTAATCAACTCAGAATAATAGACAAAAAGGAATTGACAGCAATATTCATGGTAGAAATTCTAACAAGATTTTATTATGTACTTTCCCATTGGATAATCACTAGTATTCTATAAAATTGACATTATTATTAGTCTCATTTTTTCATATAAGAAAACTAGTTTACAAAGATTCAATTCTTTTTTGTTTAAGGTTGGACATTTCAACTAGAGAGTGATGAAGTTGGGAGCTGAATTCATTCTTTCTCAAGAGTTATCTTAACCACTATGCAATACTAAGAAACTAGCCCATGCCATAGGATGAGAAGCAGGGAATCCACCTCTAAGCAAGAATTATATCAGACTTTCACAAGACACTTTCATCAATTCTCTTTCAAAGTAATCCTATGCTTATGATTTCCTATACCATCATTACTATTGCAAAATACATTAAAAACTTTAATGTATTTATTAGATTTGATTGAATAATGCAAATAAGAAAAATGTTAAATATGAAAACCAATCTGGTCATCAGTGTTTGTTTAGGAAACCTGTATTTTTCCTTTGGTCAACTTTCATACACATGTTTGTAAATTTCATATTTCTTTTTTGTTTGTTTGCTTTTGCTGTTTTGTTGTTGTTGTTGTTGTTGTTGTTGTTGCTGTTTTGAGTTGGAGTCTCACTCCATCACCTGTGCTAGAGTGCAGTGGCACACTCATAGCCACCCCAGCGTCAACCTGCTGGGCTCTGGTGGTCCTTCCACCCCAGCCTTCCAAGTAGCCGGAACTCCAGGCGAGCGTTACCACACCCAGCTAATTTTTTATTTATTGTAGAGACGAGGTCTCGCCAAATTGCCCGGGCTGGTCTCAAACTCGCGGGCTCAGGCAATCCATTCGCCTTGACCTCCAAAGTGCTAGGATGACAGGCTGAGCCACTGAGCCTGGCCAATTCCATATTTCTGAAAAGTTTAAAAATGAAATGGAGAAGAAAATAATGGACTTTTTGGAAAGAAAACAGAATGAAACTCAGATGTCCTGAGTTCTAGTGTTGGCTTGATTCTTTTACAGTATTGTGACTTTAGCCACTTGTAAGATGCTGCTATTAGATAAAATGATTTTTACAGTCCATTCTCTCCTTAATATTGCATATATATATTCAGTAAACTTTTAATGTAACATTCACTTGACGGAATTAAAGCCTATTGTACTTCCTTTTATGTGTTACACACATAAACAAACATATTTTGATCTAAAGTATTTCATGTACAGAAAATTTTATTTCATAATAATGTGAATAAGCATGAATTCAATCCCATGAGACAAACAGCACATAAGTTGCTATTTACAAGCTGATTGTACCTTACGAAATTACAAACTAAAACTTTCCTAAAAAGTAGCTAACTTCCTATTTATAATTGCTTTTAAACTTACACTTTTAATTTTTATCCCTTTCCCCTAAATGTCATGAAGATAATTGGTTTTGGTCATCTTTCAAATAAGAGACATAGCAGTATCATATGATCCATAGGTTTTTATCCTTTTCATGTAAAACGCTAAACTACAGTGTCATTGGAGATCACTGAAAAGTTATTCCAAATGGCACAATCGTGAGGTACAAGAAAACATGAAATAAAGAACTTCAAAAATACACTATACAAAACTATACAAATACTTTCAGTGAGCAATACAAGAAAGCTTGACTTATGAATAGCACTAAATATGCGTTATCACACTAACAAAGGACAAGAATGATGCATTAAGTGGTTTGTTACAATAAAGTTGTTTTAGGAGTACATGAAATGCCATACAGCTAGCTATGTACTAGGCTCTACTACTGGCAATGCAATTGTTGTAGTATCTGAGAAAATAAAAAATACTTAATTTAAACTATTGCTTAGATTATGTAGAAGGTGGCAAAACACTTTCAAAAACTCCTTTAACTAGAAACTACAATGGTCATTTTGCTATAAGACTAAGTAGTTGTCAAAAACATAGAAACATGGGTTGTTCTAATACACAAATAGATGTATAACCTGGAGTGGGAAAAAATCAAAAGCTATGCAGTAGTAGCTCCAGATGGAAATTCATGGAAAAGTAAGAGAGAGAGGAAAAAAAAGGATGATTGAGATATAGAAGAGGGAGAAATACTTACAGCAATCTCCTTTATAAGGAAAACCAGATTACATTTTAAAAATTTGCCCAAGTATAAATTCCTATAATTTATTAAAATGTGTCCATCTTAGGATACTTTTTAAAAATTGAACATAATTGTCATTGTTGTCTTGTTATTTGAGCTTGTCTTGTTATTTCAAATAAAATTATTTTCCCTTTAAACATTTTTTTTTTGAGTCAGAGTCTCACTCCATCACCCAGGCTGGAGTTGCAGTGGCCCACACACGACCACCCCAGCGTCGACCTGCTGGGCTCCAGCAATCCTTTCACCTCGGCCTTCCAAGTCACCAGAACTACAGGAAAGCGCTACCATGCCGGCGAATTTTTTTTATTTTATTGTAGAGTCAAGGTCTCACCATGTTGCCCTGGGCTGGTCTCAAACCCGTGGGCTTAGGCAAACCACTCGCCTCGGCCCTCCCAAAGTGCTGGGATGACTGGCCAAACAATTTTTCTATGTGTTGTCTCCTTAACACAAGAGCTCCCCTTAAAAATCGTGACTTACATACACCTTCTGAAACCTTCTTAGAATTTTAAAACCTGAGCTACTCAGCGCTTCACCATTCATGCGGTGAAGGGCAACATTACAAGAAGTCTTACCCATCATAGAGGTTACAGGACTCTATGCAGGTCTTTCCCCTACTGAAGCGGCGACAAGACAGGCACTGATCTGGTCCAGGTCCCCAACAGCCGTCACTTGAACACAGATGGTTGCACACCATTCCTTCAGCGGCTGCAAAACACCACAATCAAGGGGGGAAATCAAAACAGAGGACTGTGTCAAAACTTACAATTTTTCCTGGGAACATTATTTTACAGGAGTTTGCTTGAAAAGATCTGTGGCAAACAACTTTGGCTACCTACCCAATCACCATGTATCATCTATACCCCCAACTTCTTTCATGTCACAGAGTCCTGGTCACTGTGTCTGTTACAGTAATCTTGCTTTTTTTAAAAATATAAAAGTGAACAAAAGCAAAGTGTTTCCATAAAAATGATAGGGAGGAAAGGTGATATCAATTAACCTTCCAAGGTAAAAAAACAAAGCACACCTTTTCCAAGTCAGCATTTTGCTCCATGAATACACCACATATTTGATTTCAATTCCATCTGATGGTTTCATGAATAAATAGAAAAAATAAACTTTTATGAAAAAAATTAAATGAGGAAGAGAAAAAAGAATAATATATGGAAGTTGAGAAGGAGAGAAAGGAGTAGAAATGAAATACACGTTTTTTTACAGATCTCTGTTGTAGTCAAACTAAGCCTACTTTAATGTTATTCAATCTGGCACATGTAAGAAAAAAGTTTTGCAAAAATATTCAACAAAGTTTAGTAATTATATATGAAGAGGTATAAAGATTAAAGTAGTAATAATGATCTTTAAAAGTCTTAGTTCTATTTGTTAATTTTTTTGTTGTTGGTGGAAGAGTGTTAAATAATTTTAAATTTGCCACTTAAGGGTCACCATCTCTGTCCCCTCTATATTGAATATCTTTTATTCAGAATATTATTATTTATACTGCATAACTTAATTTTAGTGAAGGGATGCTTGATGTTGAATAAGAAGAGCCGTAAATACTTCAGGTGTTAGTCTGGGTTCCTGAAAAGTGATTTGAGGCATTTGCAAAGCAATTGTGTTTTTCATGAACTATTAGGAGCTCTCAGGAGAATAAAAACACCAAAAAGCTTTTTTATCTTCCCATTAGTTACTAATTTTAATTCTTATAGGAAGTAAAATTTTATGGCAAGAACACTTGTGAGGTGGGTTGGGATGGCATGGATATGTGAATGAGTATTTCATAAGCAGAGAATCGTATCTGTAAAGTCTGTGAAAGTTAACTTCTCTAACATATGCTTGAAAGAGTGATTTGCTTGCATCTGTGATCCTGACCAGTTTAAAACACTGAAACAAATATCTCAATTCATATTTTCTTTGTCCTATATTCTGGAGCTGTAAAAAGGCCTATATGTTAAGCAGTGTAGACTTTTTCCTCAAGGCAGTCTTGTATCTATTAACAAATATTTTCACTTTATAACCACATAATTGAATAATCTCTTCCAATATAGTTCAAGAGAACAGTGTGTGTGTACAGTTTCACTGAAGTATACATGACATATAATGTTTTGCTTATATATAATGTGCACTATTTGATTAGTTTTGACAAACATACTGAACCATATCTACAATCAAGACAATACATGTAACCAAAAGATTCCCTGTGACCTTATCTAATTCCTCCATCCTGGCCTATCCTTTTCAGGCAACCATTGGTCTTCTTTCTATTATTTACTGTAGATAAATATGTAATTCCTATAATGTCATACGAATGGAATGATATAGTGTGTGGTCTCTTTTTATATGGTTTCTTTCACTCACATAATTATTTTGAGCTCTTCCATGTTGCCATGTGTATTCATAGTTCACTCATTTTGATTACTGAATATATTCTATTGTATGCATACAGCACATTTTTAAACCACTCACTTATTGACAGACCTTTAGACTGTTCCTCATTTTGGCTATTAAAAATTAATCTGCTAATAAGAATGGAGGGGGATTAAAAGATGGCAATGGAGTCAATCAGAGAGTGTGAGTCTTCATATAAATGAGTGTTGTAGGGACAAATATGCATGCAAGTGTGTTGGCAAGTGGGTGTGTGAGTGTCTGACTGAGTGAGGATGATGCGGGAACAAACAGCCTGAGCTCTCCTGCTGAGGCAGCTGCCCCATGCAACTATTCAGATCCCAGAGGGATACACGGCCCAGGGACACTCACCATTTCTGTTACCCTACCTGGAAGAAAGCAGTAAAAAACAGCCACTGCTGGTACCACCAGCCACCAAAGCCTCAGGCACCAAATTGGACATTGGCAATGGGGGTCACAGAGAAAATACACTAGCGAAACTAGTAGCTAGTTACCAGAGGAGCACAAGATACAGAGATGCTCCCACTACCTTTGTCTTGGTATCCAGGTGGAGACAGGCTCTGATCTGCCATGTGAATAGCAGAGCTACTCCTTGAGCCTGAGGGATGAATTCAGCACATCTCTGAGGTTGATCACTGTCAACCCAAAGAGGATACCCCTGGTGCAGTATTCCCAGAGGGACAGGCTGAGCAAGGAGACCCAGTTATCCCATCCCCCTAATTGGAACATTAGGTCTATGGCTGCAGCCACCCACCCACAGAGGATGAGTGGTGGAGGGGGATATACATACATTTCCATTGCATGGACATACTGTGAGGTGAGGGTAAGTGGGTCCCAAGGTTCCACACCACAGTCAGTGAACATTGGGATCTGCAGGCAGCTTTTGAATCTTAGCACCTCCCAACATACCTTTAAAAAATCTCAAAACTGCAAAAGGACAGCATAGCTAAACACCCCAACCTGGCTTCAAAATCAGACAAATCTGGAGGCTTGACCAAAGGAAGAATGGGGGTTTAGCAAACAGAAGTAAAAACTGTTCCCTCTCTCAGTGAAAAACATAAGTAAAGAGAAAAGAAATATCCATTATAAATGAAGAGAAATCAATGAAAAAACACAGGGAACCCAGCAAGCCCTAGAAAGACAGTGCTGGAGAATACAAACTTCAGAAATCAAACAATGAAGGACACCCAGATATATTGTTCTCAGACCACAAATGCAGAGATCAAGGAATGGTTGGAAAAGATGAATAAGATCTGAGAAAGGCAAGATAAAAATATGAAAGAATTAATTACAGTGATACAAGCATAAAGAATATAGTCAATGGAATAAATAATAAACTAACAAGAATAGAAAACAGAATTAACCAAACAGAAGAAAGAATCTCAGAGCTTACAGACTAAAATATGGAACGATCCCAAACTGTTAGAATAATAGAAAGAAAGCTTAAAGAGACAGAACAAAGCCTTCAAGAGATGTGAAATTATATTAAGAGGCTGAACTTATGCCTGATTGGTATCCCTGAAGCAGAAAAGAACTGAGAGCACTCTGGAACAAACATTTCATGAGGTCATCCAAGAAAACTTCCCACATCACATAAAAGATGTAACCATCCAAACACAAGAGATTCAGAGAACACCCACAAGACATCAAATGAGAAAACTAACTTCTAGACATATAATAGTTTGCTTACACAAAGTAGGTATAAAAGAAAAAATCCTAAGTGCAGCGAGAGAGAAAGATCAGACTACTTACCAGGGAAGACCAGTTAGAATAGCAGCAGACTTATCTACAGAAAAACTAAAGGCTAGAAGAGACTGAAGTTCAATCTTCAAAGTTTTCAAAGATAAACAACTCCAGCCAAGAATTTCCTACCCAGCTAAGCTAAGCTTCATCAGTGATGGAGAATTTAAATCTTTCCTAGATATTCAGTACCTAAGAGTTTATGCTGTAACCACCAGCTCTACAAGAGGTGCTTAAGAAAGTATTAAGGTGGAAGGACTGACTACACCCAGCAGGTCATGGGTGTGCCACTGCACTCCAGCCTGGGCGACAAGAGTGAGACTCCAACTCAAAAAAAATAAAATAAAATAAAGTATTAAGCACAGAAAAAGAAAAAGAAAAAAAAGAATCACACACTTCCCAAAAATGTGGAAAAACAAAGAATCAATACAGTATGCATTTTGACTGTAAAATTGAAAACACACATGTATATCAACTCAAAAATCAAACAAAAACCAACAAACAAATAAGCAAATGACAACAACAATAAACTTTATAAAAGCCTCATGACAGAGATAACCTCTCACATCTCGATAGTCAGCCCAAATGTGAATGGACAAAATGCACCACTGAAAGGCCGGGCTCGGTGGCTCAGCCTGTAATCCCGCACTTTGGGAGGCCGAGGTGAGTGAATTGCCTGAGCCCGCAGGTTCGAGACCCACCTGGGCAACTTGGCGAGACCTCATCTCTACAATAAATCAAAAAAATTAGCTGGGCGTGGTAGTGTGTGCCTGTAATTCCAGCTACTTGGAAGGCTGAGGCGGAAGGATCGCTGGAGCCCAGCAGGTCGTGGCTACGGTGACCGGGAGTGGCCACTGCACTCCAGTCTGAATGACTGAGTGAGACTCCAACTCAAAAACAAACAAAAAAATGCACCACTGAAAAGACATAAAATGGCAAACTGGAATAAAAAAAAAAAACAAAAAAAAACGTGACCCCAATATATGAGCAAACACATCTCACTAGATAAAAATCCCACAGACTCAAAGTTAGAGGATGAAAACCAAACTTTCAGGCAAGCAGAATACAAAAAAAGGCAGGAGTCATGATCTTAATATCAGACAAAACAACCTTTAAGCTATTAAAAATTAAAAAGATACACTACATAATGATAAACACCTCAATTCATCAACAAGAAATATCCATCCTAAACGTACAGGAACCCAACCCAGGAGCACCAGATTTTATAAACTATCAAGTAAACAAATAAAAGATATTAACTCTAACACTATAATAGCTGGGGACTTAAATACCACACTAACAATCCTAGATAGATTATTGTGATAAAAAATCAACAAGGAGATCTGGAACCTCAATTTGACACTTGACAAAATGGACTAAATAGATACCTACAGAACATTCCGCCCAACAAGCATGAAAAATATATTCTACTCATCACCACATGGAACATACTCCAAGATCAACTACTCAGCCATAAATCAAGCATCAATAAATTTCATAAGATCAAAATACTGCCATGCACCTTCTCAGACCACAGTAGAATAAAAATAAACATCACTACCAACAAAATTTTCACAACCACAAAGACATGGACACTAAACAGCATGATGCTAAACAACTTCTTGGTCAACACGGAAATCAAAACAGAAATTAAAAGACTCCTGGAAACAAATGAAAACAAAGACAGCCAGGCTCTGTGGCTCAGCCTGTAATCCCGCGCCTTGGGAGACTGAGGTGAGTGGATTGCCTGAGCCCGCGGGTTCGAGACCTGCCTGGGCAACTTGGTGAAACCTCATCTCTACAATACATAAAAAAAAATAGCCGGGCGTGGTAGTGTGCGCCTCTAGTTCCAGCTACTTGGAAGGCTGAGGTGGAAGGATTGCCAGAGCCCAGCAGGTCGAGGCTGCGGTGGCTGGGAGCGGCCACTGCACTCCAGTCTGGGCAACAGAGTGAGACTCCAACTCAAAAAAAAAATAAAAAAATAAAATTCCCAAGTAGTAGAAGAGCTTCTCAGATATCTATATGGGGGCAGAAAAAAGGAGCTAACATTTATTAATTCCTTCTCATACTCCAGGCTCAATATCTTCACACAGGAAATGTACTGAATAAGCCTTTGATTCTTATTCTT
>CAUYQG010203334.1:0-26400 GCA_963574415.1 Tarsius wallacei | reverse complement strand
TCAAAAATTAGCTGGGCATGGTAGCACACGCCTGTAGTTCCAGCTACTTGGAAGGCTGAGGCGGAAGGATTGCCGGAGCCCAGCAGGTCGAGGCTGCGGTGGCCGGGAGCAGCCACTGCACTCCAGTCTGGGCGACAGAGTAAGACTCCAACTCAAAAAAAAAAAAAAAAGATTTTTTTTGTAGAGGTGAGATTTTGCTAAGTTGCGCAGGCTGGTCTCAAACCCCTCCTCAAGCAATCCTCCTTGAGGACGTGAGCCACCAGGCCTAGTCAATTTAGGTCATTGCATTTGTTATTTTTATTAAACCATACATACACAATACTTTATTCTTGGCTTAAACTCCTGCATTTTGGCTCTTACCAAAGAGACTACTTGTATGGGAGAAACCAGCTGTTTTTCTCTATGCTCAACGTGAACATTTCTGTGACCAGATGTGTGGGTTTTTCCCATATCAGTGATTCCCCAACTTTCCTAACTCTTGGAGGAAGTGTCAGATCCCACAAGCTAAGGGCTCAGTCTCACAACACTGCCCACATTTCAGACGCCAATTGCAGATCCAAGTTGTCACCTATGCTTCCGGCCAACCAGCTAAAATTGGTAGTTGCCACATCACCTTCTTTGTGCTCATTCATTTGCTATGATGGCTCACAGAACTCACACTTACTGGCTTACTGTAAAAGATATGATGATACAGGTGAACAGTCAGATGAAGAGGTACATAGGGTGAGTCCAGAAGGGTCCTGAGACAGAAGCTTTTGTCCCCATGAAATTGGAGTACATCACCCTCCCGTCACATGAATATGTTCACCAACCTCACTGAATCCTAGAGTTCAGGGATTTTCATGGAGGCTTGATCACATAGGATGATGGATTATTAACTCAATTTCCAGCCCCGCTCCCCTTCCCAGAGGATGGGTGGGTGCGGATATAAGTTTCAAAGCTTCTAATCATGTCTTGGTCTTTCTGATGATCAGCCCCTAACCAGGAACTTACCAAAAGTCACCTCATTAGAACACAAGATGCTCCTGCCATCTAGGAAATTCCAAGGGATTAGGAACTCTGTGTCAGGAGCTGGGGTCAGAGAACAAATATTAGAAAAAAAGATGCATCTAGCTTCCCTATTGCTCAGGAAATTCAAAAGGCTTTAGGAGACCACTTATATGCCTAATCCTGAATCATACCCCACACCTTTAAAATAAAATAATTTTTTTTAAAAAAAGATTTTAGGAGTTCTGCTCCAAGAACTGAAAACGAAGACCAAAATATGCATTTATTGTGACTCACAGTATCACTCACAGTATCATAGCTATTTTATGCTATCATGTTCATTTGGTACAGGTTGAAGAAAAACCTGGTGATACTGAAAAAAAAGGAGAACAGGCATTTGGGCCATAGATGGCTTTGCTTTGACAGATAAGGGCTAGTTAATACAAAGAGAGACTTAGTAAAAGGTCCAAGAAGTAATCATTCCACCATAGCTGACATTGCACAGACCCTTCTTGGAGTGGTGTTTTTAGATTTTCATCTTTAAATTTTTTAAGAGACATGCTTAAAACAAAAATAAGAATGCCAGAAATCACTTATAAGTCTCAGGGAGGAAAGTCTGTTTTGAAATTTCTTACTCTAAGGGAGAGAATGACAAAGGGTAACTTAATAGCGTATAATGATTATAATAATGAAAATGATGGTAATGGTAAGGATAATAGCAGTTATTGATCGTGGATTGTCTACTTTGCCAAGCACTGTGCTGGACACTTTATATTCTGTATAATCCTCATGCACGCTAGGCACTCTTATCACCATCTTACAGAGTGGGAGATAGGAGCTTAATGTCTTGTTGAAAGCACAGGCTTATAGATCTCCTTGGCTTCAAAACATGTACTTTTCTTTGGACTGTACTTCAAGAATACAATTATAATAAGTGCTTTGATGCTCATGGGAGCCTTTTGAAATAGAAATTGGGAGAAAGCTTTTCTTAAACATCTTTCTTGAGTTTTTCAGCAAGAGCGGTCACATTGCAAAGTGAACTGACTTGCAGGGGGATGTGATGATGTGTTTCTGTTGATCCAGTTCTCACAGCTGGTGGGAGGAGGTTGAATTGAATAATGCTCTTGACGTCTAGCATCCTTAGAAATTTGACATCACAGGGACATCCAAATGTCACAGTTGCAGCCTCAAAATAGTTGAAACTCACTTTTAAAATATAGTTTTCAAGTGTTGGCTAATTCTTTCTTGCCAAGTGAAGCAAAACATGAGGCTGTGCTCAGCTTCTAGAGTTCTAGAACCAGAACTGCCTCATCTTCTCCATCCCTAAGTCCATCACTTTTTACTTCCTTAAGGTAGTCTTTCACAATTCTAAGGACCTGCATTGGAGCTTCCTTTATGCAAAACAGTAGGTCTGTAATTCCCTGGTTCCCAGGGTCCATATTCTTCTAATTCCTCCACACTCCATTCCTAATCTTGTTGAGTTGTGGTCCATGCCTAGTATCGTACACTGAAACTCAGACTTCATTTGTCCTTAAAGTTAATATTACAAATTGTAAAAGCTGCTTTCTAATGAAATCCCATTAGAAGCAGCTTTTTGTGTAATTGTCTGAAAAATGTGCTGCTTTTTAAAAATATTGATTCTAAGCCGGGCTCGGTGGCTCAGCCTGTAATCCCTCGCTTTGGGAGGCTGAGGTGAGTGGATTGCTTGAGCCCGCGGGTTCAAGACCAACTTGGGCAACTTGGCAAGACCTCATCTCTACAATAAATCAAAAAATTAGCCAGCGTGGTAGCTACTTGGAAGGCTGAGGCGGAAGGATTGCCGGAGCCCAGCTGGTTGAGGCTGCGGTGGCCGGGAGCGTGCCACTGCACTCCAGTCTGGGCGACAGAGTGAGACTCCAACTCAAAAAAAAAAAAATGTATTCTAAGCTTCACACAGCTTTAATAGCACAGCTCATATGGTTATACACATCAGGTTTTCTGATCTCATCTATTTCTGCCCACCATTTAAAACACTTCTGTACCCCCTCAAGTTAAAAGTCAATCATCAACAAAATCTTCTGTACCCTCAGCCTCACTTGTGAATATTCACTTTATCTTGCTCTAACAAAAACCTGTGTTTCCCTAAAGGACTCTCCTTCCCTATGGTCCTCTAGAATGGTGGCTACTTTCTCTTCTACGAGTCTCCTATTGGACATGAAAGTAGGATAATGTTCTTGTCACTTCCAGATGATCCTCTTTCCCTCCTCAAAAAAACCAAACCAAACAAAACAAAATAAAATGCTGGCATTGAGCATCATGCCATAATTTTCTTCCCATTTTTATATTTGCAGTTATCTATTTATCCCAAGTCAGCCCCCTCATTCCTTAAAAATGTTAGCTTCTGGATCACTGTCACTCTCTGCAATGTCAACCCTGAAACAGTTGTTGATTTAAATATCTTCTTATAGTGTGAGTTCTTAAACTTTGTTTATGTGCACATGCTCTGAATCCCTTTGGAAGTCTAGGGGGTAAAAACCAAGGACCACTTCTTAAAATATCTTAAATGCAAAAAAAAAAAAAAGATGATTACAAATGAAACCAATTATGGTGAGAAGAAAAAAAAAGCGCAGCTCCTCTGGGATTTGGGTCGTCTCCAGCAGCAGTTTTGTATTTAGTAAATGCCGATTGCGCTTTTCCTGTGTGCTAGATAGCAAGCTAGTGGGAGGGTAGGCACACTCCCTTGTCCTCTTGGAGCTTAGAGTCTACAAGAAGGCAAGTTAAACAAATAATTGCCGGCTCTTGAGCCCTAGGACAACTTCAACAGTTTTTAAAAATTTTATTACAAAAAGTTTTAAACATATGTAAGAACAGAGAAAATCCGTAACCTCATGTACTTCACCCAGGCTTCAGCATTATCAACACATGCCCAGTCTTGTTTCACTTTTCACCCACATCCAGTCAACACATGCCCAGTCTTGTTTCACTTTTCACCCACATCCAGGATTATTTTGAAACAGTTTTCAGGCATTAAATGTAAAATATATGGACTTTTCTTTTTAACATAACCACTTAATAGTGAACAGTATGCAGCAAGCATACACATTTCTGCAGTTGCCTCATAAATGTTTTGTACAGTTGATTTGTTCAAAATAAGATCCATCCCAGCTCTTTGGGAGGCCAAGGTTGAAGGATTGCTTGAGCCCAGGAGGTCAAGGCTACAGTGAGCTGGGATTGCGCCACTGCACTCCAACCTGGGCGACAGAGTGAGAACCTGTCTCAAAAAAAAAGGGGGGGTCCAGACAAGGTTCACACATTGCATTCAACGCGTCTCTTAAATCTCTTTTGACCTGTAGTTTCCCTACTCTTTCCTGAAAGTTTATTTGTCATAGAAATTGACTGCTCTTTCTGTAGGGTTTTTTACATCTGGATTTTGTAGTTTGCACTTGTAGAGTGTCATGTATTTAATGTGTCTCTTTGCTCCCCTATATTTCCTATAAACTGGAACTTAGATATAGAGACTGGATGGGATTCTAGATTCCAGATCAGTTTTTTGTAGTGAGACTGTTTCACAGCTGGTGCTGTGTATCACATGAGGAGGTATGTGATGTCCAGTGAACTCTCTTATTAGGACATTAAGATTTATCATGGGTTCAGGAAGTCAGCATCGATTTTTAAGATGCACCATCAATTTCAGGTATAAATTTTGGAAGGAAAAAAAGAAACCTTATATTTAAAGTATATTATATTGTAATCTATTGAAATATTCACCCTAATTTTCAAAGTAAATTGGCATGGAAAAGACATGTCATAGATTCAAGAAAGCACAATCAGTACAGAGAGGACAGCTGATGGGGAGGCCCTGATCTGGGTGTGGGGAACTGGGGCTAGTCGGAGCTAAAGGAATGTAGAGACCGTGAGGCTGCCAGGACTGAGCCAGCAGGGATAAGAAACTTGGATGTTATTTTAATTGTAATAAGAGGCCATGGAAGACTTAAAAGCCAAGGAGCTACATGACCTGTGTTGATGTTTTAAAAGGTCAATCAATAATACCCGATCTTTGAGTTTGAAAAACAGAAAGAAAGAAAAAACAGAGTCCAAAAATCTCAGCTGATTTCTTCCTGTAAAAGCTCAGTGGAGCAGATGACTTTAGACCTGGGCTGAATTAGACAGACCTGTCCTCCCCTGGCCCACTGGACAACCACAGGTTTCTTCCACAAGGCGGGGTCTGAACTGCAAAAACCTCTGCATGGTTAAGGGAGCAGACAAGATTGTCTCCTTGTCTGTTGGCAAATATTTTCCAAAGAGAACCCAAAAGAGGCTGGAGCTCTTTTTCCAAAGTCAGTAACTCCCCCAGAGAGGAGTGAGCGAGTGAGTTGGGCTGGAGGCCCCCACCCCCCCCCACACACACACACTCTGATTGTAGGATTTTCAAGATCTCTTCGTAGTCTTAAGCTGGATGTGAGTACTCAGGTGCTTATTATAGCGTCATCTATGGTTTTTTGTATGCCTGACACATTCTACAATTTTAAAAAGCTATTATTACAGAAGCCTGAGTAAGAAATAACAGGGACAGTGAAATGGATAAAAGAACAACTTGGGGAAGTCAAATGAAAAGGACTTGGTACTTGCTTAGGTCCTGAGCAAGCCAGGGAGAGGGTAAGGTTACCGAGATCAACCTAGGTCCAATTGGGAGATAGGAGAGGTGTTTTTTTTTGTTTGTGTGAGTCGGGGTCTCTGTCACACGGTACAGAATCATGAAGATCACAGCTCACGGCAGCCTTGGAAGTAAGAGTTTATCTTTACTTCTTTTTCACTCATGAGTACACCTGCCCACTCAGCTCTCTTTTAGCCCTGAACTGTCCAGTTGAAGTCCGTTCTTCCTGGTTCCTGGGTAATTCCTGCATGCCAGTATGAGAACCTCAGGGTCTTCCATGGTGATAATTGGCAAATCTGTTCATGGATAACTATCCTGCTAATAGATGCATTTGACCCTTGGTGATTTCTAAAGCGCCTTCTCATATATCGAAGCATAGATATCCTCTAATTGAGTATAAAGGCCTCCAAAGTTGTCTTCATGCTGTGATTACTTTGAGTAGTAGACCTCGCCCTTTCTTATCTAACCCTACACAATTGTTCCAGAGTAAAGAAGAGCATGGGTGGTGAAGGAATCCCAGGCTAATGGGACCCTGTTGTTCCCCCTAACCTAATATAACTTGCTCCAGCCCAAGTTTCTACCTCTTAGTTTGCAGTTCCCTGTGACAAGAACATGCTGACTCTGGAAAGAGTCTGGGAAGAGAATGTTCATCTTATTGCAGGGCAGCTTTTTGTTTGTTTTGAGCCTTATCTTGACTTATCCTTATTTAATTGTATCCTCCTTTCTCCAGATTTCCCATTCTTCTGTATAGATAGCATAGTATCATGTCACACTACTTCTTGAAAAATTGAATTTTAAAAACTGTTCATTTACACAACCACCCATTGGGTACCATGTCCACTACCAGGGAGAGAGAGGGCTTGATAGAAGCCCCAAACTCATCTGCACACAATTTACTTAGATAGCAAATCCTCACATGTACCTCATGACTCTAAAATAAAAATAAATAAAAAGAATAAAATAATGAGCCAGGCACAATGGCTCGCACCTGTAATCCCAGCACCTAGGGAGGCAGAGGCAAGAGGATTGCCTGAATCCAGGAGTTCAAGCCAACCTGGGCAACTTGGTGAGACCTTGTCTCTACAATAAATAAATTAAAAAAATTAGGCTGGGCTTGGTGGCTCAGCCTGTAATCCCAGCACTTTGGGAGACCGAGGTGAGTAGATTGCCTGAGCCCATGGGTTCAAGAGCAGTCTGGGCAACTTGGCGAGACCTCATCTTTACAATAAATCAAAAATTAGCCAGGCGTGGTAGCACATGCCTGTAGTTCTGGCTACTCGGAAGGCTGAGGCAGAAGGATCACCTGAACCTGCAGGTCAATGCTGGGGTGGCCATGAGCATGCCACTGCACTCGAGCTTGGGTGACAGAGTAAGACTCTGACTCAAATCAAGTAAAATAGGATAAAATAATAAATAGTTTGTTTAGCTTTGCATATTGAAGTGCATTTTGTACAAGAAAGAAATTGATGTGGTTTTTAGAAAAGATAGGGAAGCTCTTTTGCTCTCTCAGAAAGTATCATTTCTAGAATTTAACTACAAATGTTATAGTTTATAGGAGTTCTTCCAGCTGACTGATAATGGGTGAATATTTTCCAACTTTTGCTATATTTCCTATCTGGTTAATTTTGGACTATTATATTGTCATATAGTCATATTATTTTTATTATAAATAATGAAATACAAGATTTAAAATTACTTAGAAATATATATAATCAAAAACAGAAATAGAACCAAAATTCTTAAAAGTTTTGTGATTTTTTTTAGTGTTTAAATCATGTTGTATCTGATATATTTTTGGATGAGGGGTATTGCTATTTTCTTCTAATTTCTGAAGTAGGGCATTTCAGTTTTCTTTTTTTAGTTTAAGTATTTAAGGCTTTACATTTTCTTCTAAGTTCTGCTTAACCAAGTCTCATCATCTGATATAGAGTATTTTTATTGTCATTAGTATGGAATGTTTTAAAAACTTTTATTATGATTTCCTCTTTAGTCCATGATATTTAGAAATGTGGTTTTACATTTCCAAATCTATTGGGATTCTTTTACTTATGTTTTTGTTACTGGCTTTAACTCTGCTGCTTTGTAGTCATATGATGTGGTCTATATGATACCATGTCTTTAAGATATATAGAGCCTTTGTAAGATTATTTTGCTTCCCATCTTAATGCAGCTTTTGCAATTCAGAGCAAAGCAATTCTGACTTATAAGCTTGAATGCTTGCCCATTTTTCTCAAGACTCTTAAGTTATTAATGCTTTCTTTTTTTTATTAAGTAGGACATATTTTATTTGTCAAGGTCATATCTGTTCATTTTCTGTCACAATCCTGGAAGCAAGCTGATTTCTAGAGTTTAATTAATTACTTTCTTTTTTATTTTAATTAGGAGTATGCTGTGAATTGCCATGTTATCACCTGGGAGAGGATTATCAGCCACTTTGATATATTTGCATTTGGACATTTCTGGGGCTGGGCCATGAAGGCCTTGTTGATCCGTAGTTATGGTCTCTGTTGGACAATCAGTATTACCTGGGAGCTAACTGAGGTAAGAAGGAGGGCACGGGCTTACCCAGACTACGCTGTGTATACAGTTTATACATAGGAAGAAGATAGTCCATCAGTTAACAGTCAATCCATTCTCCAGCCCCTGTGGTACAAACGGTATTTAAACCATCCTAAAAGAATGTTTTATACCTTTGTTTAAAAAAAACAATAAAGCACCTCTTTGTTAACTTAACAAAGTGTGCCTATATCCCACAAGTCTTAAAGAGAAACAAAAAGAATGAAGTTAAAATTCTGAGTACAATAAATGAGAATGAAATCTGCTTAGAATTCAGTAGATCAGTTGACCCACTAACTAGCTTCCAGTTCAAGATAATAGAATTGAGTGTTCAGGATTGCGAGAGCATCCAGACATTTTGTAGCTGAAAAATGGATTCCCAGTGTAACTTCTAATATATAAGTAATCAAAAGTTTGATGCATGTAATTAATGGGAGACATACAGTCTTGAAAAGCTATTAGTAAAATGAAAGTTTGGGAATGAATTTATTGTTTTTCTATTATATTATTTTCAGTTTATCATTCCCTGAGAACAAAATTTGGCCACATGCACAGCCTATTTCTTGGTGCCGGTCATTGTCCTGACCCCAACTCAGAGAAGTGTGCCAGTTAGGTATAGCTTTTGCCAATGTGTCCCTCACAGTTCTGGAGGCTATTAGTCCAAGATCAAGTTGTCAGCAGGGTTGTTTCCTTCTGAAGATTGTATTGGAGAATGTTCCAGGCCTCTTCCCTATCTTCTTGAGGTTTACTGGCAGTCTTTGTTGTACCTTGGCTTGTTGACGCATCGCTCCTTTATATTCACATAGCATTCTTCCTATATGTGTCTGATTTTTCATAAGGACATCAGTCATATTGGATTAGGGGTTCACTGTACTCCAGTATGACCTCCTCTTCACTAAGTACCTCTGTGATGACTATTTCCAAATAAGCTTTTGTAGTCTGAGGTATTGGGGGTTAGGATTTCCACAAAGGAATTTTGAGTGGACACAACTTGATCCATTCGTGATAGTGTCCAATACTTTACATATGTCATCATAAATTCTCACAATAAATCAGGAACAACAGTGCATATGTATTTTCATTGGACAGATGAAGGAAACAGAGCTCAGAGCCTTGCTTCCTTAGGTGACACCTGTTATTATACCATGTTGCACCTCTGGATTTGAACTATCTTCAAAACCCAGCCACTGCACGGCCTTATGTAGGTACCTGGCCTTTCTCAGCCTCCCTGGCATCCTCCTCACATGGCAGACTGGGCATTCTGCTGCACCTTCTTTCCCTGCTCCTGGTACCCGTAGTCCTCAAGTCCTCTAGATGCTTCCAAATACCCATACAGTCCATCAAAGTCTTTTGAGAGCTCTGCTCCTACTTGTCTCTAATTCATCATTCTCTCTCATTTGAATTGCTCGTCTTTCCATTCACAGTATTTATTCCCAAAGTATTCCTTTTCAGACTTCACTGGATAAGGTCTCTCCCCTACTCAGATCTCTTTAGTGTTTGTGCACAACTCTTAAAACAGAATCCAAACCTCTGACCTCGTCTACACTGCCCGAGGTTCACTGCCCTCTGCCTGCAGCCCAAGTCTCATCTAGCCTCTCTAGAGCCCTTCTCCCATCTCTTCCCTCCCTTTCCTGCCCCTCTACCTGCTAACTAGCTGTCTCCTGGGCTCAGCTCCAGAAGGCTTTCCTTCCCCTCCACTACATGCCATCTTCATACAGCGAGAAATAAAGCACCTGGCCCTTCTCCTTTGAAACATTGGTCCCATGTCAGATACTTGATAAGTGTCTCTTTTCTGCTAAGTGTGTGCCTCAAGAGGGCAGGGCCCATGTCTACGTGTTCCAGACTCATGGACTTTGCCTTACACACAGCAGATGCCCCAAAAAACTACCGTGAATGAGGGAGTATTGACCCCTCCAGCTCCTTGGACTCAGATTTCTTGGAGACCCATCTCACCCAAAATCTGGTACCTTCCAGGAAAGATCCTCAGTCTGAAGGATGTCCCTCACAGTCCACTCCCTTGCATAGGTTTGTTTCAGCAAATACATATCATTGACTTTTGCTGAAGTTCCTGTCTTCTCCAGCTAAGGGCAAGAATTAAGGGTCCTTCTCATGGCTTAGGACCTGGGAATACACTTCAGGGGTAGTGCCAGGCCCACACGGGGCAAGAATGCAGCCACAAGCCATCACATGCAGTAGCTGTTCTATAGCTTCCGGGCAGCAGGTACATTAAGAGAAAAATGCCTTATATTTATATAGTGTTTATAGCTTACAAAATGTTTTGATGAATACTGTTTTATCTTTGCAGTATTTATTATATTACTTCAAAGGTTTATAATTACAAGGTTGGCTCTTTCCAAAGAACTCCCGGGCATTGTGTTTATAATTTCACGTTCTTTTTTCTTTTTTTTTTTTGAGTTGGAGTCTCACTCTGTCGCTCCCGGCCACCCCAGCCTCGACCTGCTGGGCTCCGGCGATCCTTCCGCCTCAGCCTTCCAAGTAGCTGGAACTACAGGCGTGCGCTACCACGCCCAGCTAATTTTTTGAATTATTGTAGAGATGAGGTCTCACCAAGTTGCCCAGGCGGGTCTCGAACCCGCGGGCTCAGGCAATCCACTCACCTCAGCCTCCCAAAGTGCGGGATTACAGGGTGAGCCATCGAGCCCGGCTATTTCACATTCTTAAATCCAGCCTTCACACAGCATGGTATGCTATTCTGGACACAGCTGATATGCCCTTTGTTTTGGACAAAACAGTTTCCAAGAGACTTCTGTTCCACTCTTGATCTCACTGTTTCCCCATCCTGGAATGTTCCCCATCTCTTGAAATCGGTCCATTTTTATCCTTAATGTTCCCACTCCAGTATGTCTTCCTTCCAGAAAACTTTTCAAGTTGCCCTCAGTCAGAACAAATCTCTGTTTTTCTCCCACTGTGCTCTATTTATGTCATCACTGTAACCTTTGTCTCGGTCCACCATATTTTGTGGTTCTGGTTATCCAGATAAACGTCCAACTCCTCGCCTTAAGATCCAGGGCATATCAGCTGTGTCCTTTCTCTCACCACCTTGTACATCATGGGCACTGTGAATATTGTGAATCAGCTAGTGTGAGATTTCCTGTTAAGCTATACTCGTATGCTTCTTACATCATGTCATCAAGATCTAACCTTTCTGCTTTTATAGTTTATTCACTGTTGTGCCTAAATATTTATGAGATATTTTTGAAACGTACAACTTGAATTCTCAAGCTGCTAATTTTCAGGATGATGCCAATGCTTTGTTGTCAGGTGTGAAATCTTTTATCTCCTTTTCTCCTCTCAGATCCTTGTTGTGTTGTCTATTGCCAAGGTAATTCATTGGTAGTACTTCTCAAGATAAAAAGCCCTATGCCAAAAAAAAGGCTGTTTGGATTTTTTTTTCAAACCATCTGTAATATTAAAAACAAGAACCAGCTGGTCGCTGTGGCTCATGCTTATAATCTCAACACTTTGGGAGGCCGAGGTAGGAGAATAGCTTGAGCCTTGGAGTTTGAGACCCACCTAGGCAATATAGTGAGACCTTGTCTCTACAAAAAATTTTAAAAATTAGCCAGGTGTGGTGGCATGTGCCTGTAGTCCCAGCTGCTCAGGAGTGTGAGCATGGTGGATCCCTTCAGCCTAGGATTTCAAGGATAAGGTGAGCCGTGATCATAGCACTGGACTCCAGCCTGAGTGACAGAGGGAGAGTCTGACTCAAAAAAAACAAAAACAAAAACAAATTGTAGACTTTGGTTTTTTTTGTTAATACAGTAGGAAAAAATGAATTGTCAACAACTTTTTCTGTTTTTCTACATTCTAATTTCTAATGTATCTTTCTACATAGTGCCCCAGTTTTGTTTATTTTTCCGACCATCGGCTCTTGTGTTTCTCAGCTTTTCTTCATGCATCTCCTGCCCAATTTTGCTGAGTGCTGGTGGGATCAAGTCATTCTGGACATCCTGTTGTGCAATGGCGGTGGCATTTGGCTGGGCATGGTCGTTTGCCGGTTTTTAGAGATGAGGACTTACCACTGGGCAAGCTTCAAGTGAGTCACCTTCCTTTTGGACATTAGTCACAGTTTTTCATAATGTATATTTAAGTGCTTTAGTAAGATCAACTTTAATGCGGCCTGATGGATAATAGGGAATTCCACGTTAATAATTGAAACTCATAAATGATTATAAACCTAATTTCAAGCATTTGTCCAGAAAATGCTAAATCATCTATGAGTTTTTCTTTCTCACCCCAGATATTCAGAGGGTCCTAGCACCACCCTCTCGAGTGAAAATATCCCTCAAATGCATCCCCTTTTTTTTTTATCCCTGCTGCCTCCATCTGTATTCAGATGCCCATTACTGGGTTAATTAGTCCTCTGTTCCCAGGTAACCCCTCCAAACTTTCCTACATCATTGCTTGAGCAATCTTTTTAAGAACAGAGGCCAGATGTGGTGGTTCACATCTGTAATCCCTCACTTCGAGAGGCTAGGTGAGAGGGCTGCTTGAGCCCAGGAATTCGAGACCAGCCTGTACAACATAGCGAGATCTTGTCTCCACAAAAAATTAGCTGGTTGTGGTGGCTCACACTTCTAGTCCCAGCTATTCAGGAGGCTGAGATGGGAGAATTGCCTGAGCCCAGGAGGTCAAGGGTGTGGTGATTGTGTGCCACTGCACTCCTGCCGGGGTGACACAGTAAGATCCCAACTCAAACAAAACAAAAAAACGTCAGACAGAATCCTCAGGTCATTCCTGTATTCCTGTCCTGTGATGGCTTCTCATGGCTTTAGGATGAATTGTACATCTGTGAGATCATCAGGGGAGAGCCTTTCTCTGCACTCTCCCAGGCACCCAAGGTTCTGTGTTCGTGCACATGCTCCCTTCTCTACCTGGGATTTGACCCATGTACTCATGGGCAAGGCTGATGCCCCTGTTCTTTGCTGACTCAGCTCACTTGCTACGTCTTCAGGAAGTTCTCTAAATTTAAGTTGTGTGCCCTCCTCTGTGCTGCCATGGAGGACAGTCACACCGCCATCATTACTTTATCCTGCTCAGAAAAACTTGCCTCTCAATTTGTGGCAGGAACCATGCCATCGATGAGGAAGAAAAGAGCAACAGTGGTGATCATGAAAGTAGTAGTTGCTTTGATTGTGTTAAAAACTTTGTTTTATATAACAAAATGTGAGCATTTTCTTATGGCATTAAATATTATTTTAAAACATAATTTTAAAAGTCTTCTTTTATATTGCAACATATGAATAAACCATAAAATATTTAACCAGTTCCATTTATGGCCATTTACTTGTTTCAAAGTTCTGGCTTTTATTAAGAAGACTATAATGAACGTTCTTAGACACACATCTTAATGTGCATGTCTGGGTTTGTTTTTGTTTTTGTTTAGTAAATAAATTCTATCCATTTCAGTGTTTCTTTGAATTTTATTTTTAAACTTTGTCATTTTTGCCTCACATAAATTGTGTGATATTGGGTTTTTAGTCTACTTCCATTGGATATTCTCTTTCATTAGTGCTTTCTATAGATTATGGCCATTAACGCTTTGTCATTATTGTAACTCCATTTTCCATTTTGTCACCCCCCCCTTTTTAAATTTTGTTTGTGGTAAATTTTTCATTTATACTTCAAAAATATTTTCAATTTTTTATTCAGGTAAATATAAACCTGTATTTTCTTCTAGCTCTTTAATGGTTTTACGAGAAGTTACTTATTTAGTTTATTTCAAATTTATTTTGGTATATGATGTGAGGGAGGGATTTCACATTGTTTTTAGCATTGATTAACCAATTTTCCCTATCCCTTTTGTTAATAATTCTTTCTTTGGCCACTGACTTGAAAGGACACTTTTAAATATATTTAAAGTTGTATTTGATCTAACAAAGACCATAGCCGTGCTCCAAGTACTGCTCTGAGCAAGCTTTCTAAGCGGTATCTCATTTGAGCCCTACGCCAGTACTGGGGTAAACACTTATTCTCTTCATTTTAGGGATGAAGATACTGAAAGTAAGGTTTAGTGATTTGTCTAAGGACACACAGCTAGCAAGCAGCTGAGTCTGAATTTGCACCAGAATGTTTGATTCCTTAAACTCTGCCACAGTACTTCCTCGTTTTCTTACATTTATGCTTCAAATTCAACTTCAGAATTATTTTGTCAAGTTGCCAAGGCATAAGCCCAACCAATAAGCCAAAAATCCTGTTGCTGTTTTTTTTTAAGTCATATTAAATGTGTAAGTGAATATAGATTAGCTTAGTTGAATTATCCTTTTTACTATATTAAATATTCTGCTTCATGATCATACAACATCTCTATTCCATCTTTTTCTAGGTCTTTCCATGCACTCTTTAAATTTTATTTTTTATTTTTATTTAAATACTTTTTTGAGTCAGAATCTCCTGTTACCCAGGCTCAAGTGCAGTGGCATGATCACAGCTCACTACAGCCTCAACCTTCTGGGCTCAGGCAATCCTTCCACCTTAGCCTCCCAAGTATCTTGGACTATAGGCGTGTGCCCCCATGCCCAGATAATTTTTTGGTTTTTTTATAGAGAGAAATTCTCACTATGTTGCTTAGGCTGATCTTGAACTCCTGGGTTCAAGCAATCCTCCGGCCTTGGCCTCCCAAAGTGCTGGAATTACAGGCATAAGTCACCACACCCATCTTTTTTTTGGTATTTTAAAAATACAGGTCCTTCTTAGTTCTTGTTTATTTTGGGATAGTTTTTCTTTTTTGTTTCTGTTGTGCTGCAGATCTTTATGCTGTGATATTTTCTCAGTACGAGCTTGTTTTGATGGGTAGGTGGGTGGATGAACGAACAGCCCTGGTCTCCTCCCACTCTCCCTCTCCCAGTCACAAAGGGCCTGACTGGTTGGTGCTGTGCCTTCAGCACTGAGCACGATGTCTGAGACATAAAGTTCCATGATATAATGATCCATTGAATCAAAGACTCTCTACCAATTCTTAAATGGTATCCACCTTGGACTTCCACTTGTGGACTAGTAAGAGAGGGCTAGAATCTACCATCTCTGTTGCTGAGTCTGCATCAGCCATTTGCTGTCCCTAAGTGTAAATATTCTCATTTGTTAAATGTGGAACCATTTGTTTCTTTCATGGGGGTATGAAACTTTCAGTTGAATGATTTCTAGGATGAAAACTAAGAAAGGTTATATATCCCTGTTCATCAATCCAAACTGTTCATTTTTCTGGGGTAGAAATAAGCTAAAGAAATGTGGGTATCTCAAGAATATGAAGTAGGTGCTGTTTTTCCTGGTGGACGAGAATAGTCTCCTTGCTGTGTTGTGCCTGTCATCAGTGAAATTCCCCATCGAGTATTCTTCTGTCACCTGCTTCACCTGTGAATACAGAGACCTTTGAATGGCTATTCAAATAAAAAGCAATCATGTGCTCCAAGCATTTGTTATAAAATCATCAATGCACAGACTTTTTTCTTGTTTGTTTTCCCCACCCCACCCTCTTCCTTATCTCTTTGGATTTTCACTGGAGCCATTCTCTTCCTACAGGGACATTCATACCACCACCGGGAAAATCAAGAGAGCTGTACTGCAGTTCACTCCTGCTAGCTGGACCTACGTTCGATGGTTTGACCCCAAATCTTCTTTTCAGAGAGTGGCTGGAATATACCTTTTCATGATCATCTGGCAGGTATTTTTTGCAGATGCCCAGAAGTAGAGGAAAAATAAAAACCTTCCAGGAATTGAGAGTTAATATTAGTTTACTTTGCTTGCCAGCTAGATACTTTAGAAGGTATAATATTCTGCAGCTGGCATGTATAATTATTAAGCAAAGTGATGTTATCATGCCTAAGGTCTTGCTTTGTCATGAAGACATTTTCAAATATGGATCTTTGAACTACAAATTGGAAACAGACTCGATTCTCTGAAAAAAGTCATGTTTAGCATTCATCATCCAATGCATTAGACACTGGATTGCTTTTTAGAATTTTTGTTTTTAAGACCAAAGGAACAAATCAGAAGGATTTTCTGACATTCCTAATTCAGTGTTTATTGGTTAAGACTGTGCCCCAGCTGTTACCACTTCGGGTAATTTGTAGGACGCTCACGAGCTCTCCACTGCCTCCACTGACTCCTCTGTGGATGGGAGCCTGCTGGTGATGTGGCTTCTCCAGAATATTGTCCTCCATGGAGAGATGTGATAGTTCCATGTGGTCCATTTCATGATGGAAGTGATTCAGACAGCCAGGGATATCAGCAAAGGATTATCAAGCATCTCTGTTTTCTAGAGACGGTACTTTTGTATTGATCCTCTTGTCCCCAGGTTGTTTCATAGCTTTTAAAGACTAGCTAGCCAAGGGACCAGCTTCTGCCTGAAGAGTCTTTTAGAATTATCAGAAACAATCTTCCTCATCCACACATGGAGAATAATAATGCCCATCTCAACAAATGGGGTTTATGGATACAGAAGTGTATGTGAATCGTTAATAACCACCATGGTTTAAAGATGTCTGTATTTATAAAAATGAGACTGTGAATGGATTGAGGTTAAACTTTGCCTTCTCAGGGCCAGTATCATGGAAAGCACAAGTTTTTGTTGTTGTTGTTGTTGTTGTTAGAAGGAGGAATGACTGGACTTGTCAAGGAGAGTTGGCATAGTCCTCCTAGGGTGGAACCGCCTGGTGGTATTCGAGGGAGTATACCTATCCCAGGGTGTGAGTGTTGTCCTGGGATCTGCTCTTCATATATGGTATTAATTAGTCCTTGAAGTCAGTGTTATGGGAAAACAGTACACTTTTTTTTTAAATTGTAGAGCCGAGGTCTTGCCAAGTTGTCCGGGCTGGTCTTGAACCCACAGGCTCAGGCAATCCACTCGCCTCGGCCTCCCAAAGTGCTGGGATTACAGGCTGAGCCACCGAGCCCAGTCCAACAGTACACATCTTATGTGACTGATATGAACCTGCCATGCGATGTGTTCTCCAAGCACAATGACAGTTCCCCTGTCCCCTCTTTTGAGATCTGAAGCCGAACTCTGGGCAGAGAGCAGCCACGTCCCAGCTGCAGTGTCTTTTGTGCTGCCAAAGACTCGTCATGATGAACTGCATGAGGATACTCTCCTCAGAGAAAAGTACCACTGAAACTGGGACCAACCCTTCATGCCTGCTTTTAAGAGCTGCCTGTGGTCTGGGATCTGCTCTGTCCCAGGCATGTGCTGCACAAGTACATGGCCAGCTCTCAGGGCTGTGTCTCATGCTTCTTTTGGTTGTTAAAGTGCTTACTTATCCCCAGTTGGACTACTTTTGAACTCAGCCTGGTTCCATGGCACACATATATGTTTTCATGATTTCTGTATGCTCGGGGCATTTCTCTCCTATCCCAATGGACCATTCGCATGAGTCAAGTGACAATCTTGCAGACCAAGAAACATAATGAATAGCTGATGTCCTGTACTTGCATGTGCCTTCTACCACCCAGGTACCTGCCCTGGGCCCAATTCATCTGTGCCCATATTCTACAGGCTGTTAGCTAGTTTGAATAGGACCCCATCTATTTTCTGAAAATGCTTTGAGCATACCAGTTAGCTCTAGTTGTAGAATTTCTATTTAAGGAATATATGCTTATGACTTAGCACAACGTTCAGGTTGACTGATTTCTCCTTCTTTTTCAGCTGACTGAGTTGAATACCTTCTTCTTGAAGCATATCTTCGTGTTCCAAGCCAGCCATCCATTAAGTTGGGGTCGAATTCTTTTTATTGGTGGTATCACGGCACCCACAGTGAGGTAATTCTGCACAAGCCTGACTGTCATTTGAGGACATTACCCTGCTTTATATTGTCCTGTTTAACATAAGGGAAGTCACATAAGATAGCAGATTTTCCATGAAAATATCATTCTAAGGAATTATACATCCAGAATATGAAGAAAACATTTTGCTCTCAGACCTCAGTAACATAAATGGGGTTTAAAAAAAGAAAATGAATAGTCAATACCACACCAATAGTATTGTCCATTATTTTCAAATCCCTTTACAGTCTTTCACTGCTGGTCTTTTTTTCCTCCTATAACATCACGTTAGAAAAAATTAGTAGCAGTGAAACTGAGTTTTTAAAAAATGAGATTATTGGGAAATATAAAAGTTCCTATAGTAGACTGAAGTCATAAATGAGATTTTATTAGCTTCTTCAGATCTAATTAAATTAATTTCCCTTTACAAATGACCTTCCTGGCCAGGTGTGGTGGCTCACACCTATAATCCCAGCATTTTGGGAGGCCGAGGTGGCAGGATCACTTGAGCCCAGGAGTTCAAGACCAGCCTAGGCAACATAGCAAGACCTTGTCTACAAAAAAAAAAAAAAAAAAATGGCAGGTGTGGTGGTATATATCTGTAGTCCTAGCTACTTGGGAGTCTGAGGCAGGAGGATCACATGAGCCAAGGAATTTGAGGCTGTGGTGAGTTGTGATTATGCCAGTATACTCCAGCCTGAGCAACAGAGTGAGATCCTGACTCAAAAAAAAAAAATACACACACACACACATATGTGTGTGTGCGTGTGTGTGTGTGTGTGCATAATACATATATATAATATATATAATATTATTTTTGAAATATATATATCACCTGGCTTTATGTAGGACGCTAGAGATGAGGCTCATTCAGAGACCCTATCCCTCACAGGGAAATGAAGTCCAAAGCAGACATTTTTATTTGTTTCACTTGCTATATTAGAAAGGCATCTGGGCTTTATAACTAATATGAAGTACTAGTATGAATCAGTAGCAATGCCAAAGATCCAAATATAGACTAACCAATTAAATGAGTCAGCTTTTCAGAAGCTCTAGGATTGCTTAGTTCACCATTTTTAGTCGGCTTGCAAACCACACAGGCAGAGGACCTCACTCGCCAAGGAGAGTTTCATGTTGATCAGACAGATTCCTCCAGCCAGCAACTCTTCTTGTCATCATTCATTATTACCAAAAGAAAAAAATATCCCCAGATCCTGGATTGAGCAATCCAAATAATACATGCCTGAGTCCTGTGGAGTTAAGACTAAAAATTTCATCTCTTTTTAGTATGACTCCAGCAGGACAAGAACAGTTGGTAAGCCAGCAGCCCTTTGAAATGTATCCACCAGTAGTTTATTGAAGTCATTATCTCATAAATGCTGTGTTGCCTCGATGGTTTGGGGTCCCCATTTAAAGTGTAATTTAATTTGAGTTGCTACAGTCATTTTCAGGAAAAATTAGCAGTAATTCCTTCATAAAATTAAGAGCAATCAACAAAGTAAGAGCAAAAAGAAATCTCTTCTTATAGAACAAAATAGCAAATCACATAATATTTATCATGAAATTTCAGTGATGTTAAACATTCCAAAATAAAAACTAGATACTATAAATCCAGTGTTTTGAGCTTTTGAGAGATCCTCAAAATTTGCCAAACCTTATGGATTTCTTCACAATTCTTTTTCTTTAAAAGTCAGCCACTTTCTTTGACTCTCAACTCTTAGACTGCTCGAGGTGGTTCCCACATAAGAAGGTTCTTAGACAAGTTATTCAGAAAGATGGATGTGCTCTAGTGGATTTTAACATAGCTACCTCAGTTAGCAAAGGCCAGGCCCCAAAAGGAGAGAGAGCTTATAGGCTTGAGGATAAATGGTACATATCATATTTCCATTTTTTTCCTTTTTGATTAGACTTTCACGCGAGTCTGTCTTGAGAACATACTTGAGTGAACATTCTTTCAATCTGACAATATGAAGTGTAATAAGGCCAGGTGAGGTGACTCACACCTGTAATCCCTGCACTTTGGGAGGCCAAAGCAAGAGGATCACCTGAGCCCAGGGGTTCGAGACCAGCCAGACAACTTGGTGAAACCTTGTCTCTACAATTAAAAAATGTGATGTGATGGTGCATGCCTGTAGTTCCAGCTACTTGGAAGGCTGAGGTAGAAGGATTACCTGAGCCCAGCAGGCTGAGGCTGTGGTAGCTATGAGCATACCACTGCACTCCAGCCTGGGCGACCGAGTGAATCTCTGACTCAAAAAAAATAAAAATAAAAAAGTGCAATAAAAGGAGATGGAGGCAGCCAGAGGGTAAAGTAGCTGAACTGGAAAAGGCAAATCAGGTAATGACAATGTGAAGTTAGAGGAAATCCTACATTCTTTATAACTAGCATTTGTCACTCTGGTCTCTGGGATGAGGAGGTGATAGTTCATGGATGAGCTTTAGGTATCAGTGAACCCTCTGGAGTTTTATGCAAAATTTTGTGCCTTTATCATAACTTTCCTCAAATCCTCAAAGAAGTCTGTGACCCTACAAAAACGAGGAGCTCCTGTTTCAGATGCTACTTCTGAAAGGATGGATTGATTTTGGGTATACTTAGGAGACTCTGAGCCATGCTGTCACTTATGGGAGTCAGCCACCACGTGTGGCTATTGAGCACTGGAAATGTGGCCACATTAAAATGTGGTGTATGTATAAACTGCACACCAGATCTTGAACAGTTGAGGCCAAAGAATATAAAATGCCTCATTGTAATGTTTTAATCGTATCAGTTCAAATAATGGCTTAAATAACATTATTTACATGACTTTTATCTCTCCCTTCTTACTTTTTTAACATGGCTACTGGAAAATTTCAAATTGCATTTATGGCTTGTATTATATTTCTGTTATATAGTGCTGTTCTGAGCCTTTCAATTCCACATCATTGCCTGTTTTTTCTGATCTTGTCAGTAACATGTAAAGTCATTGACATTCGGGGACAATGAGGTACAGCTGGGGTCCTGTTCTTGTTTCTGAGAGCCAAAATATATGGATTTCTTGCCTGGTTGCAACCAGCAATCTTTGTCCTGAAGAGAGCCAGAGGGGACAATTACTAGAATCACATCCACAGAGCTAGAGACTGGAGCACCCCCACGAGGTTGCTTTGACTCAGGGCTGTGGGATTCTAGTCACTGAATCAAGACTGGCTTTGCCAATGATCTGGCTCTTGTTTTTTTTTTTTTTAAAGGCTAGTCAAGTGAAGCAGTGGGAGTGGAAAAGGAACAAAGAAATCTGTAACTGGTTGTGATCAGTTGTAAACACCGCTGAACTCAAGACCAGCCAATAATCTGGCTCTTGTAAACTGTGTTCCCCTCCCTCTGACCTAACCCGAATTCTGAATCTCTTACGGGAATGTTTTAATAGGCACTGACTTTCTATTCCCTTGAATAGAACTAGACCAGACAGCTCAAGTAGATGGGACAAGACAGGGCATTTTTTATACTCACTCTGTCAAAGTGATTTAATTATGTATTGACTTGTTGGTCTTCCAGCAGTTCTCAATGAATTTCAACTTTGTTCTTTCAGACAGTACTACGCTTATCTCACCGACACACAGTGCAAACGCGTAGGAACACAGTGCTGGGTTTTTGGGTGAGTAATCTGTTATTCAGATTTAAAAACCAGTTTAAAAACCTCAATTTCTTTGGGTCTTTCTTACAGTGTGTTCAGTGCCTTTCAGTGAAGTATTCCCATGAAGGCAAGTGAAAAAGGTTTGCTTCGTTTTTGTTTGTTTTTTGAGTTGGGTTCTCACTCTGTCACTCAGGCTGAAGTGCAGTGGCACAATCACAGCTCATTACAGCTTTGACCTTCTGGACTCCAATGATCCTCCTGCCTCAGTCTCCAAGTGGCTAGGACTATGCACATCACCATGCCTGGCTAATATATGCTTCTTATTTTGTAGAGACAAGTTCTCACTATGTTGCCCAGGCTGGTTCTGGAATTCCTGGGCTCAAGCTATCCTCCCTCCTCAGCCTCCCAAAGTGCTAGAATTATAGGCATGAGCCACCACATCTGGCCTTTTTTTTTTTTTTTTTTGAGTTGGAGTCTCACTCTGTCACCCAGACTGGAGTGCAGTGGCCACTCCCGGCCACTGCAACCTCCACCTGCTGGGCTCCGGCGATCCTTCCACCTCAGCCTTCCAAGTTGCTGGAACTACAGGCGCGTGCTACCACGCCTGGCTAATTTTTTATTTTATTGTAGAGATGAGGTCTCGCCAAGTTGCCCAGGCGGGTCTCGAACCCGTGGGCTCAGGCAATCCACTCACCTCAGCTTCCCAAAGTGCTGGAATTACAGGGTGAGCCACCGAGCCAGGCTCACATCTGACCTTTTTAAATGTATCTTTTCATCTTCAATATTTCTTGTTCTGATTTAAGTTAAAAATAGTTACTTGGCAAATTATATAGAAACTGGTCTCTTTAAAAAACAAAACAAAACTAAACCAGGAAATCAGAAGATATTTTCCATGTACAAGTCAGAGACCTTGTTTTATGAAGTAAAGAGAAAATGGATTGGTTGAATTCCCTGAGAAAGTATCTTGAGTTCGGCATGTCATCTTGTCCTGGGCTTACCCCACTCTCATGTTACTAACACATCATAAGGACCCCTTTAAACAGACGCTTGCTATATGTACTGAGGAAAAATTTTACTGTTCCAGAAAAAACCACACATAGCAGCATGGTACAATTGTTACAGATCCAAATGCTGTATCTTAATTGACTATTATTTAACTGAATGGAAAGACACCTTAGGTTATCTAGTTTCATGCCCTTGGTTAAATGTGAGACCCTCTTCAGTATCTCTGATAAGTTGTTCTTCTACTTAAACATGAGCAACAATTTGCCATCTTATTTAGCAAGTGAAATTCCAGCAACGTCCAGCAAATCTGTACATGAAGTTCAGTTCCTGAGGAAGCTTAGATTCAAGACTTAATCTAGGTTCTAAATTGAGTAAGGCAGTATATAAAGAAAATTTAAGGAAGTAGACAAGAAATTACTATCAACGAATTTTTAAACAATAAATTTTTCCAACTAAAAAGTAATACATGCACTTGCTGGACGTAGTGACTCACACCTGTAATCTCAGCACTTTGGAAGACTGAGGCAGGAGGATTGCTTGAGGCCTGGAGTTCAAGATATGCCGGGGCAACCGTGGCAAGATCACATCTCTGTAAAACTTAAAAAATTAGCTGGGCATGTGGCACATGCGTATAGTCCCAGGTACTTGGGAGGCTGAGGTGGGAGGATCGCTTGAGCCCAAGAGTTCAAGGTTGCAGTGAGCTATGATCGTACCACTATACTCCTGGGCAACAGAGCCAGACCATGCCTCTTAAAAAAAAAAAGAGTAATACAGCCATTGCCTTGCTAAGCTATGGTCTGGCCATGTGTTCTGTGAGCTATGACCAGCCTATGTTTTCCTAAGCTTTGGCCCCCTCCCCTACCCTGGATAGGTGAATCTCCTCTCTCTCTCTGTCCCTCTCCATTCGCCATTGCTTTTTTAAACTCTGGTGTGTCCACATGGCTTTCTGAACTATGGCCACCATGTTTCCTTTGGCTCCCTTCCCTACCTTGGGGAGGTGAATCTTCTCTCTCTTCTCTTTCTCTCTCTAATTTACTTTCTAAATAAGCTATTTTTTCCAATCTAAAAAAAAAAAGTAAAACATGCACATTAACAAAAACTCAGAAAACAATACAGAAGAAACTAAAGATCACCCAAAGATGTCAACCATTCAGAGATAATTGCTATTAATATTTTTATCTCATTTCTTCCAAACATTTTGTGTGTGTGTGTGTGTGTCTCCAGCTCTCATGATGTCCTATAGTTTTAAAGGCTAAAAATGCTGATACTCAGGTTAGATTTAGGCATGTTCCTCCTGACCCCCACAAGACAAAGGGCCATTGTCATTTGTTTCTCATAGAGTCTGTGGTATAAGCTGATTTTCTTCCCCAAAGTGATTGCAGCTTAAAGGGTGATAAGATGGATTTGGTTTCCTTTGTTTCATGTTTCAGAAGAAAGAATTCATGTTTCCCAGATCTCTGATAGATGGGGCAGAGGTGGTTCCCACTTCACAAGTGAGGGCACTGTGTGATAGAGGAAGGGACATGGGCTGTTTCTTCTTGAAGTCTGGTCTGAGAAGGAAGTAATTTTGTCTGCATTTGAGCCCTTCTCTCCCACTTCCACATGCATGCTTCCTTCGTATTTAAAAGTCCTTGCCAAGGTCTTATTCCACTGTGGAGTAGATCTTTTTCCCACAGAACTGTGTCAGTTTACCTGTTGAAGAATAGAAAAAATGAGTCAGAGAAACAGGTAGGGTTATGACAGAGTTTCTTTCTAATTGGGCAGCCACAAAACACCATCCCCAGGGCAGAAGAAATGGCAAAGGTACAAAGGGGGACCCAAAAAAACCTGGAATTTATTTTTACAAAATTGTATATTCTTACATGTTTAAGCTTCAGTCACCTTCAAAGTTGTCTCGGTTTGATGCAACACCTATTGAGAAACTTACACTGCTCAAAACAGTTTTTGAACTCGTCAATTTTTATGACTTTTATTGCTTCTTTTGTTTTTTGTTTCACCTCTTCTACATCAGCAAAATATTTTCCTTTGAGGACTTTTTCATGGGGAAAACAAAAGAATTGCTCAGGACAAGAGCAGGTGAATAGGGAGGGTGGGACACGGGGGTCATGCTGGTTTTGGTCAAAAACCGCCGATCACTCAGCACAGTGTGTGCAGGTGCATTGTCATGGTGGCCTGTTTGCCACAACTAGGTACACTTCTTCCACAAATTGTGATGCAACCTTCTCAAAACTTCCAGATACAAACTTGGGTTGACTGTTTGATCTGGAGGAACAAATTCCAGGTGTACTACAAGGAGCCCGCTCTCTGAAAGATAATTGTGGTTTTTAGGGGTCCCCCCTCGTAAACTACACCAAAGCATGATAGAATCTGCTGCTCCAGAAAGGTGTGCCTGGTTGGAAAGGGATTAAAATAAAGTAGAATGTTAAGGAGAGATCATATGGTTGATTTAGTGTGCTTTATTGAGAATTGAGAATTCCCAGAACAATGTGACATCGAGATTAATGAATCTTATGAGAACCAGTGAACCATGCTGCAACATAACAAATCCTGCTTCATAAATCACACACGGCAGATCCGCCTGTGTGTGCATACCAGCAAGAGGTACCCCCTGTACAGTCCACAAGGCCAGGCAGTGAAGGTGAAACAGGCGCCATAGCCTCCAGCTCCCCTGTTGCCAGAGACCACCGTCTCTCCTGCTTCCTCCTCCTCCTCCATTTTGTCTTTACTTTTCTCTCCTATCAAACAGAAAACACTTATATGCCTGGTTTCTTTTAATCACTAGTAGCTGCTTTATAGCTTCCTTTTCACTAATTTGCCTTGACCCCACGACTTGGCAAGATGTGGAGATAGGAGAGGGACCAAAGCAGCAGTGCCCCTTAGAGTGACATTCCCAAAGTTGCCTTTTGGGAAGCGGGCAGAGAGGACAAAATTACTTTCAACAGATTTTTAAACAGGACCACCTGCCTGAGGCTTTATTTATTTGTTTGTTTGTTTATTTATTTATTTATTTTTGAGTTGGGGTCTCACTCTGTCACCAGACTAGAGTGCAGTGGCATAATCACGACTCACCACAGCCTCAATCTCCTGGGCTCAGGCAATCCTTCAACCTCAGCCTCCCAAGGAGCTGGGACTACAGGTAGGCACCACCATGTTGGGGTAACTTTTTTATGTTTTTAGAGGATAAGGTCTCACTATGTTGCCCAGGCTGGTCTTGAACTCCTGGGCTCAAGCAATCCTCCTGTCTTGGCTTCCCAAAGTTCTGGGATTACAGGCTTGAGCCACCGCGCCAGGCCAATGCTCTGTTTTGGGAATGGAGCAGAGAAGGCAAAGGTCAAACAGGACCACCTACTTGAGGTTTCTTTCCCACCATTCCACATCTTTTTCTCCTGAAGGGGGCACTTTCTCTTTTATAAGTGTTATGCCTTCCAAATGTTTGTGTGAATCCTTGCTGATATAGCTAAACATAGACTTACCGTGTCATCCCCAAAAGTTGTACATAGATCTGAGCTTTAGGCATTTTACGCTAAAGGTATGGCACACAGCAGAGAAAAGGCCCCATCTGGGAATGGGAGCCCTACCAGAGAGAAGGCCGCAGTGTGGAAAAGTCAATTTCTTCTCCATTTAGAAGTCACATTCTATTCCTTCAGCTCTGTGGGAGTGTCAGAGCCAGACTGATGTGAAGAAATTCCCCAGATGTGCACTTATGTTATCCTTATCTTTGTCTTTTCCCCACCTCATCCTGATTTTTTTTTTTTTTTTTTTTTTTTTTTTTTTTTTATAAAAAATATGTCAAAAAGGAATGAGTGAAGTTTAAAGCTCACACCCAATAAAAAAACA
>CAUYQG010203333.1:0-21603 GCA_963574415.1 Tarsius wallacei | reverse complement strand
CCGCTCCCGGCCACCGCAGCCTCGACCTGCTGGGCTCTGGCGATCCTTCCACCTCAGCCTTCCAAGTAGCTGGAACTACAGGCATGCACTACCACGCCCGGCTAATTTTTTGATTTATTGTAGAGATGAGGTCTCGCTTGCTCAGGCGGGTCTCGAACCCGCGGGCTCAGGCAATCCACTCACCTCAGCCTCCCAAGGCGCAGGATTACAGGCTGAGCCACCGAGCCCGGCTCCAAAATCTTTATGAGCAGCAAAAAAATAAATATTTACAACTCTTAACTGACACCTCTAGCTTGAAGTGATTATGAATAGAGTATAAGCACAGAATAATTTGAAGGAAATATGAGTGAAGTATTAGCAAAGAATAGCTTAGAACATGCCATGACAACAACAACAACAAAACCATAGAATGTCACTGGTGTCTTATTAAAATTTATATGTAAAAGTGTCTTTCTAGCTCGTGAACAATTTGAGGCAGATTAATGGGAGTTGGCCTCTATCTTGTAACTCAGGGATCTAGGCTCCATGCACTCATCAGCTCTTAACTATCTCAGCCGAAAAGGGACATCCCTGACTTCTACTTATGATCCACTGACCAAAACTCATATTATGTCCCTATCCTAAAGACAAGGGCTGGAAAATTCAGGTGAATACATGAACTCTTTGTTGCAGCTACACATCTCATTCACAATTGGAGTAGATGTAGATATTCCAAATCCAATGAGAAAAAAGATGTGCCATAATGATAAAGACAATGAAGGGTGTAGATTGCTTCTAAACGACAGTGAAGGGGTTGGCACAACATTTCTTGTAAGTCTCATGGTTTATCCTTCAAATCAAACTTTTCATGAGTTTAAAAATGTAAAATATCCCGAATCTACAAAGAACTCAAAGGTACCAAAAGGAAAACAAACAAAACAAAACAAAGCAAAACAAAAGCCCTATTAAAAAGTGGGCAAAATATAAGAATAGACACTTCTCAAAAGAAGACATATGAGCAGCCAACAGCTACATGAAAAAATGCTCAGCCTCGCTAATCAAAGAAATGCAAATCAAAATCATACCGACATACCACCTAACTCCAGTCAGGAGGGCCATCATTAATAACTCAAAAACAACAGTGCTGGTAAGGATGTGGAGAAAAGAGAATGCTTCTACAATGTTGCTGGGAGCATAAGGTAGTAAAACCTCTGTGGAAAACAGTGTTGCAATTCCTAAAAGATCTAAAAGTAAATAACCCAGCAATACCCCTTCTAGGAATATACCTGAAGGAACTAAAATCATTCTATGAAAAAGATACCTGTACATACATGTTTATCACAGCATTATTCACAATAGCAAGAACGTGAAGCCAACTATGCTGCCTATTGAAAGCAGCCTGGATTTTTAAAAATGTGGTACATATACACAATGGAATATCACGCAGCCATAAAGAAGGACAAAATTATGGACTCTGCGGCAACTTGGATGGATTTAGAGTCGATCTATCACAGAAACAAAGAACTGAGTATCATATGTTCTCACCCATAACCAGACCCTGAGTATTAATCATAAATACTATAAGAAAGGGATTGACAGTAGTGGGACACTGCCAGGGGAGGGAGGAGTGGGAAGGCACATAACATCAATAAGGGTATCTGATCTGAAACCAGGTACAGTGGAGACCAAAGGGGACCAAACTTTACCTGTATTATGACCACTGATCTACCTAATCCTGAATTGTACCCCACATCTTTAAAATAAAAATTTTAAAAATGTAAAATATCAGTTATTTCTCACCAATACTGGGAAGATGAAACACATTTATTCTTGGGCTGCCTCCCAGAACATCATATGCCTTCCCAAAAACCTACCTTTCCTGGCTTAAAGAGCACATAAATGTTCAATAAATGGTTATTGAACGGTAATGATGAGGGTGTATTTAAGATACAAGGAAACATCATCATTAATTTGAAGACTCTGCATTACCATTGAGTATTTGCCTGGATACCTTAATGCCACATGCCCAACACAATGCTTTATACACTTTTTAATTAGCTTTTATCTTGAATCCTCCTCAATGTATAGTCATAAAAGTCAATTAACCCAGATAGTAGGAGTCTGTTCAAAGCTTCTTTGATGCCATAAGATTAACAAGGGCCTGTATTAGAATGTTTTCTGCTCTATCTCCTTTCTCTTCCTAACTAGGGATTTCCACTGAACAACAAAAAGCAAATTTCAAGCTAGTGAATCCTAGGGATACATTCTTACCTTCAAAGGACAAATAAAGATGGAAACCTCCTGAAATGAAACATGAGTTTGCCTAACTTCCAGTTCTTTCTGGTTTCAATTTCCTCATAGCTACTCTTCACACTCCCCACTGTCTCCTGGCCACTCCTTACCCCCAATGTCTGAATCCACCTGTGACTCCTGTGGTCCAAACTGCTCCTAAACTCTGAAATATGCTGGAATTTTCTCCCCTTGCTTCTACAACTCAACATGAAAATAGCTGTTTAAAAGAATTGAGCTACCTCATATGAAATTATTACTTTATTAAGCAAATACTTATTGTGTACCTACTGTCTTCCAGGCATCATTGTAGCTGATAGGAACAATGTAAACAAGAGTGAGACCTTTTCAATTGTGCAGTTTATTTTCCAGAAACAGAAAACAGGTAAATAAGTTAACAAAATTAAGGTGATTCTGGATGATGATCACCACTACAAAAAAAAGAAAACAGAGTGATGTGACATTGAGTGACTAAGACTAGAGACGACATATACAGAGTGGCCAGGATGCTCACCCTGCCCAGGAGCAGGAGGAAGCCCTGGGGAGATGGGTGAAGTAGCCAGGCAAAGATGCCAGGAATGAGCTTAGAATGCAAGATGGAAAAGACAAAGATTCCCTTCTTCCTGCTCCTACACCCAATAAAAAATGGGGTGCTTCTTTGTCTGATCTCCAGTGGCCTGGATCCTTTGTGTAAGCAATATATAAATTTCATATTAAATGTAATAACAGAGCATCTGGAAGAAAGCCCTCATTTCTCTTTCCTGGAAGTTGTGTCTCTAAATGGATCTAAACAAAACACCTACCTCGATCTATGGTCAAGCTGCTATGACCTAACTTTCTCTGCTTAGACCAATGGCCAATGATAAATTACAATTGAAGCAACTGCTCACTTTCTTTCTGCCCCCAATCAGACAGACAACATTCCTCTGACTGATTAAGTCACTGGGGAAAATATTTTTCCTGTTTCCAGTGACTGCTGCTTGATGGCATTGACGCATCATTGCCACCCAACCCCTTCTTCAAGGGGGCTATTCATTTCTGCAGATTCCTTGGCCCAGTCTACCACCATCCATTTTAGTAGCTGGAAGAATTGCCTCAGAAGAACATGTAGCCATGTGCACAGCAGGAACTAGGTGTGGATGATGAGGACAGGGTGAGAAGAGGTAGGAATAACAAAGACTCACCAATTAGATCAGCACTGCACTCACTCAGAGTCAGAGTCAGCCTTACTACTCTTTTTTTTTTTTAACACCATAGCTTTCTTCTCACTTCATCTTTCCTTGGTGCGGCCTTGTGTGCCATTCTCAAGTCAAATGCAATAACAAGGAAGAAACAAACAAACACAAAAAGATGGATGCTACTCAAGGTAAGGTGGGGTAGAATGGGCACAATATTGGTCTTTTAAAAAATTAGAAACTTTCTCAAAAAGACATATCTGGAAGAGGATGGTTTAATAACCTAGAGTTCATAAGACAATACTCTATGCAAAATAAACTCCTACTACACTCTCTTCTCTTGTTTCAAGACAAAGAACTTGAGAACCTACAATATGTGACATGGATCAAGCAATGAACAGGGTCTTGAAGGGGCGTTTATTGGAACTCTATTCTACCAATAACCCCCGGGCAGCCCTGGGAAAGTTTCCCAGCATCTCTGGTTTTCAGCTTCCTTAATTGCAAATGAGGCAGTTTGATGGACAAAACTAAGCCATCTTTTTGTCCTAAAATGCTATCATTCCTATGCAGCAAGAAAGATTCAATTTAAGTGAAATAGAGAACTTGTTAAAAGATGCTAGTTATTTTAAAAAGAGAAGCCCTTTACTAACTCTAAAAACAAGCTATCCAATGTATCCATATGTCAAGCTCCAACTTCATAGTGTGAGGACACTGCCTAGGGCTAGACGGGACAAATGGAGATCTCGAAAACATAAAAAGAATACATATTTTCTTTTATGTCTGTCTGTATGTATGTATGTATTTTTTATTTTAAAGATGTGAGATACAAAATAAATACCTTTTTTGAAGAACACTTTTAAATAATTCTTAAAACAGTTTCATAAGAAAAAAAGAGAATCAGAGTTATTAATTCATTTATCTGTCTCCTTATTTACCAATCTTAAATTATTTAATTAATTTATTTTTATCCTTTCTAAAAAGATATGACAGGGGAATTAATGATAGAATGGTCTACCCAATAGCTCCTCTTCCTTTTTATTTATTAAAACCTAGGGATTTGTTTGTTTACATTTTAAAGGCAAAAGAGCCTTATTGCCCTAGGAAAATTGGTAATATGTTTAGCAATGCTTCTTCCTGTGCCTGTTTAAAAATGCTAAAATTTATACCATTCTGTCCTACCCTTAATCAGACTTTAAAGCACTTTGGAATTGAATTTCTGTAGAATTTTTTCAAGTCCATAAAGTGTAACTATGTGTTCGAGAAAGGCTAAACACAGTTTTATTTCTTAGGACACTCAGAGTCTAGCTATGGAGACAGACATAGAACAAATAAATGACAACTCAGAGCTGTAGGGAGAGCCCTCTTTGTGCTAAGCCATCAGCCTTAAGGGCACCAGACTAAGTGCACACTGGGGCCAGGGGACACCCACATGGGGTTTAGTCATTGAGCGCTTTAGAACCTTAACCTGCAGGGCTTGCTGCCTCTTTGGCAGATCATCTTCCTCATGAAGCTTCCTCTCAGTGTTCCTAAAATGACAGCTAGTCCCATGTGGTTTACTGTCTGATATGGGAAGATGCTGACTCTGTCAAAGTTCAGATGTCCTTCAACCCTTCATAATATTTCTTAACACTGACCAAAGTCTTTCCTTCCATGGTTGGGAATGGCTTGGTACAGTGGCTGTCAATCTTGGCTGCACCACAGAATCACTGAGGGAATCTTAAATATTCTTGTGACCAAACAGTATCCCATACGAATTATAACTCACCAAAGTATCTAGGAGTGAGGACCCAGGCATAAAGCATATATATTAGATAATTCCAATGTGTAACCCAAGATGAGAATCTCTTAATGTATACCAACATTTGAGAGGAATAGCATTTACATTTAAATTCATGCAAAGTTGAAAATGACTGGTATGGTTTACATTTTAAAGAGGATTTTTTTTTTTTTGAGAAAGCAGGATTTATTGAAAGGACAGAAAAGCTCCCACAGTGAGAGGGGACCTAAAGGGGTTGCCCTTAAAGAAGATATTTTTGATAGGGGAAAAGGTAAGGGTGGAAAAGTAGCAAACATTCTTGTAAAATAGTCCCTTGATCCTTTTGAATCTCTATAACTTGAGTTGATGATGAAAACAACAAAAAATTTAAAAACTTAGCAGACTTTCAATGAATGCCACATTACGTTATTTGTAGCTTTCAGATAACCTTAAAAGATGGGCGTCTTAAGCCCCACCTTAGAAGTGCAGAGAGGTTAAATAATGGTACAGGAGCTTATAATGAGTAAATTGTGAAAGAAGGATTCAACAAAGATTTTATATATATATACATACATATATATATACACATATATATTATATATAATGCATATATAATATATATATCTGTTATATATATATAAAATATATATATATCTGTTTCTAAAATCCATGTTTTATAAGGAACAGGGTCTAATTCAAACAATAATGGGACATATAATTGTGTCTGCCTCTTAGTAGATTCTGAATAGGTTGGTCTCCTTTAATACTCCAGGGGGAAAGATTTCCAAACACATACTCCCTTGGAAGAAAATTTCCAAAGTAGGTCATAGTGGGAGAGGAGTGGGAAGATGAAAAGAGTAAGAGCCTGAGATTTCTCAAGCACAACAGAGCAAGGGGGCGCTAGGCTAATTGGAAGGGATAACTGGTTCTTGAACAGCATATCTAGGAGCAAAACGGAAGGTGCCAGGCTCAGACCTGGCGAGCTACCTATCAAGGTGAATTAGGGTTATGCTGATTGCTTACTGAAAGGTTCTAACTGCAGGGGGGAGGCTGCCCAATATCGGCAGAGTTGTGTTGCCTCCCTCAATGACATACCTTCTGGCTCTGCCGATCCAGCAGTGATCACATTAGTCAGGCTTCCAGCTCCAGGCCATCAAGGAGTATTGAATTTGCTGTATTTTTCTGAGCAATAAAAGCAGACTTGTAATTTGATTATTCTTATCCTTGATTGCATTAACTACCCACATGGCCAGAGAGTACAGCTTGAACCTCAGGCAACCTGACATTGTCCATATTAACCGTTCAGGCATTGAGGATTCAGGATTCTCATGAAGGGACTGACTCATTTTGCTGTTGATCAGATGTCTGGTCAACAAAGAGACAGCCAAAAAAGCCCTGCTGGCTTTAGGTACTCGATGCTCTGATATCAAATTCTAAATCAGGGCTGGAGGAGGATCCAAACATTTCTATAACAGTGTTTTGATCTTAGGAATTCAGAACCATTTTCTTTGAGTCAATGAAACCTTTTATCTTCAAAGTTATATTGCTAAGAAAGCAAAATGATGATTCTACAATGATAGACATTAGCTGGGTTTGATCTTGACATCTAGATATTGGGGCATTGGTACATGGGATTGAATAGACACTATATGTTGCTGACAGAATCAGTCTGTTTTTAACTAGAGCTCAAACATGGGTACACATGAAATTGGGTGATTTAGAGAGTATTGGATGGCAGGGTCGAAAATGATGAAGGATCAAAAGGTAAAAATGTAATGAGATGACACATAATAGAGAGGAAAATAATGTTTTACCCGCAAGTTAAAAAAGTAATCTGTACAAAAGCAGAAAAGGGCATATAGCCTTGAACAGCAATAGGCAGGGAAAAATACTTATTGATTTTAGTAGACAAGAAAACCAATATGAATAAAAAATATAATGCAATATGTAGAAGCAAATGACATGCTAGGTGCTGTAGTGATGGCGCTCTGCCCAGAGCTGCTTTATCAGTCTGATACTCCTATTCCCCATGTGTTATAAGTGTTGGCTGCTAAATAGCTCAATGCTGATCCTGTTGACTGAGATTTGCCTCTGTGCTTGAAAGGTAACACTCTTCTCTGAATGTTACCCTACAGCCAAGGACTGATGGAATTACAGATGCAAGAAACTGACAGGATCCTTTGTCTTTGGAAGCAGGGTCCAACTCCATGTTGCAACTTACTGCCTACAACTCCCATGTGATCAGAATATCAGTTTCGGCAGCTGAAATCATATCTCAGCTTTTCCTCCTAGTCAACATTCCCTTACTCCAATTCTGATTAAAGCAACCTCCCAAATAATCACTTTCTCATGCTACCACTTCAGGGTCTGCTTATCAGGAACCTGACCTAATGCAGTCCTCACTGATGAAGTGCCTCATCCTCAAGGAGGGGGCTATATTACCAATCTACCCTGTAGCACCTGAAAAACTCCTAGATTTGGGTCACTCACCCAAAGAGCTAGAAGAATTTTTTTATTGATTTTTTCTCTAATTTAATTTATTTCAGTAATACTATAGTTTTTTAATGACCAGGACTTGCACATATTTGTTAAGTTTATCTCTAAGTATACGTCCATATATAAACCAGTTTAATATGAAAACTCAAAAGTATTTCAATCTACTAGAAACAAACTGAAAAATACAGTAGCAACCAAAATTATATATATTTTTCAGTTTGCTTCTAGTAGATTGAAATACTTTTGAGTTTTCACATTAAACTGGTTATCGTAACCTTCCTAAAACCACCTATTAGTTTCAGTAGCTTTTGTGCAGTTTACTTAGGATTTGAGCTAGAAGACTTTTACAGGGAGGCAGCTCAGATAATGAAAGATCTAGAAACTCTCGACATTTACAAATAATTTTAAAGAATAAAATTGTGAAACATATTTGGAAAGGCCTAGAGTTATATGTGTGCTGAGAAACAGTTTCTCTTGGAAGAAAGAACACTGTCTGGTGGAAGAAGGCCAGTTTTATTTATGTGGTTCTAGAAGAAAGGAAGCATGACAAGGGAAATTTTGGAGGTAGATTTGAGTTCAAAGTAAAAGCTTTCTGCAAAGGTATTGTATTCTGAATCACAGAATACAAAAGCTGAAAAAACCAAATATATTTCTGATATGACCACTTATTTTATTCATAAGATCTATGAAACTCACGGGAGGTAAGAATCTTGCTCCACATCACATGGCTCTGTAACAGCCACATTGAAAGCTATACCTCTAATGCCTGCTCGGTTTCTCCCTATACTCACAGTTCAGTAGATCATCTTTTGTTTTATTTTTTAAGTTCACTGAGTACAAGATGAAGTAAAATTATAGGTTATTACAAGGTATCTCTTCATTTAGAAATATTTATTGGGCATTTATTTTGTGTTAGGCAATGTTTGAGACACTTGAGTTTAAAAATAAAAAAAGATATACGAATTGGGGAGCCTAACTCAGTTTTATGTGTCCCTTTCTCAAGTAAGGCAAGAATATTTCACAGAGGGAAAACCTTTCCTGTGTCCCTAAATATACTTGGTTGTGATAAAGTGCTGTGAGGCCTCACTTTGAGCTAATAGAAACCTGAAGGGAAAAAAAAAAATCTTTGACAGTCTGATTTATCAAGATAAATGTTCTGATAAAACTAAATTTAAATACCTTACTTATTCTGCAATTTTTTATTCACTGTTCAGAAGCAGCCTCAGCAGAGGAGGAAAGGGGGAAGGGGAAGAAGACAGGAAAGTGAAAGAGAAAGAAGAGGAGTAGGAAAAAGGAGAAGGAGAGGAAGAGGAAGCCAAAGAAGAAAAGGAAGAAAAGGAAGAAGAGGAGAAGGAGAAGGAGGATGGGAGGGGGAGAAAAAATTCAAGTGAGACTATTTGAATCTAAGTGAACCAAGTCACTCTGGGGTTCACCAGTGTACTCATTTTCTTTCTCTCTTCCTTTCTCTCTCCAAGACAGATTAGCCACCATTGAAACTTTTAGGTCAGAGTGTTTATTTACAGCTGTGGACATCTGGCATGGTAGCCACTCCACCTTAGTTCTGACAGGTGTCTCCATTTTGCCTCTAACACCAAAGATCCTGGCTTCCCTGAATCAGGGGCATCCATTTTAACAGCAGCACCTTTCACCAGCTTTCTGTATTACAAGATTATCACTGTGCTTCTATTCCTCACCATTGTATGTTTCAAAGCTTTGGTGAAAGAAGAGTCATTTGGGAGGGCTCAGCAGGCCACATATGATAAGTCTCCTTTAACAGTTAAGTTCAGATTTCAGTTGACCAAACCATCAGCATGTGTGAATCAACATTTCCATGACATTCATTCATGCTGATAAAATCAGGAAGACCAAAAATTATTTTTGTTTCGTTTAGGTCTCACATTATTGAAATCAATTCTTATACATGTTTTTCAGCTTTTGTTGATAGAAGTTGGCATACTATTACAATTCTTTTAATTACTATCCCTTTTATTTGGCTTTATAATTGGTTTCTGAAATATATCAGAATCTGACTGTACCTGAATTCTAGAGACCATGAGAGATGATTTCTGTTTCTCAAGATAGAAGAGATCTTCCTCAGGTGGAGGTCTTCAACATGTACAAATAGATTCATCAGATGGGGTTAAAGGGCTGTTTCTGCCAGCCAGGAAGGCTCAAATGGAATTGAGGATTTGCGATCTCATAGGAAACTTTAGATAATTTATTAGATCCCAGATTCTCGCTCTCATTGGAGTAGATTAGTAGCACTACCTAGTTCACATCTTTCTTGACCAATTATCTAAAAGAACTGATGAGACCACAAAATAAATGGACATTGTAATTTGCCAACCATCAGGATCAAACATTGTGTTTAGTTTTCAGACCTGTGTGTGTGGAAGATTGAAGAATAAAATAAATCAAAGAAAGTTATAATAATTAGCTGGACATGGTGGCTCATGCCTGCAATTCTAGCACTTTGGGAGGCAAAAGTGAGAGGATTGCCTAAGCCTATGGATTCAAGACCAGTCTGGGCAACATGGAGAGACCTTGACTCTACAATAAATCAAAAAAGGTAGCTGGGCATGGTGGCAAGTGCCTGTAGTTCTAGCTACTTGGAAGGATCGCCTTAGCCCAGCAGGTCAAGGCTGTGGTGGCCGTGAATGTTCCACTGCACTCCTGCTTGGGTGACAGAGTGAGACTCTGACAGAAAAAAAAATGAAAGTGATAATAGTTCTATCAGTGAATTAAAGACATTAGACTCCAGTTTGTATTTTGAGGTAAAAATTAAGGAACGTAACTTTATTGCTCAGTACGGTAGTATTACACATAATACCTACCCCTCAGTCTTTGAATTTTTTTATGCTTTCTTATGAAAGTATTTAATTGATATCGTAACACTGTGCCTTTATTTCTAATGACTATAGGTGAGCATTGAATTGATCACTACCTGACGCCATGCTCTTCCAGAACCCAATCCTTCATACTAACTGAACCTTCACTGCAAATAGCCCCGGTCAAACCAGGTGTCAAATTCCATTCTCCATATTTCTTTGAGGATCTCTTGACTATATACTTAAGCCACTGGCCTAATTTTGTTATCAATAAGCTTCCATATCTTAGTTGCAAGCTATGGTATCAAACTGGATGGGTTAAGAAGAAAATATATTTATAAAGATGCTCAGTAGCTCACAAGACACTGGAGGACCACACTTCTAGCTTTGCAGCCAAGGATGATACCCAGACCATGTAGCAGTAGAAGAAATAGCTACTGTTGTGCCCTCCATATGGGTGCATGCTTTCTTACTGTTATTGTTACTCTCAGAAACTTGACAATCTTGCACCCACATACAAGGCTCAGACTGTTGTCAATGCTAACTTCAGAAATTGTTACGGCAGCTACCACTGTTCACAAAGTACTCTTTGTGAACCTTTGTTTTTAGTAGCACTAACTCTACAGTTAAAGACCTAAGGGTGGGGGTGGAATTGACTTGCAAAATTTCTCAATATGTTCAGGCCCTAGCTTCAAAAGAACAGAAAAAAATAAGCATATGGCATATTAAGCTTCTAGGGTAGAAGGGAGTCCAGAATTCATATGGAAAGAATCATACCAGAGGCTCAGGATTTTAATTTCATACTGCCCAGCCTCTGAATCAATATTTTCTGTTTCTATTTCATGCTTTGTTAAGCAATTTCTTTTGGCTACAGAGTTTCAGTGTTTTAAAGTCCAATATAGTGCTAATTATATATTTCCATATAGAGTGCTATTTCTAGAGGAAGAGTCAGGCCTGGTGCTAGGTACCTTCTTTTATTAGCTAACTTGATCTAGATAAACTTGCTATTGAGAAGAAGGTAGTGTTCACCTTAGTTTATGGGAAAGTATACACATTTAGAGAGACTAAATACCTTTTCCAAGATTGTAAAACAGTAGGCAAATACGGTGGCTTGAATGAAAATACTCCAATTATTGACTCCTTTCTACAATCAACCCTTTTTAAATGTGACTTTGTAGTTCCTCCCTCTAGAGGCAGTGTAAACTTACCTGACCCTTGACTTCAGGCTTGACCATGTAATTTAGTTTGATCAACGTAATATTGGCAAACATGATACAAGCAAAGGCTTAAAATATACCTGTGCACATGCCTTCTTGTGCTCCAGCTATTGCAATGACAAAATCAAGTCCAGGCGACTTGCTGCGGTGAGCTAAACTTGTGAAAGAGAACTGTCTAATCTGAGGCCAACGTAGCTAATCTCAAGGTAATTGTCAGGCTAGAGAGGCAGAATAAATGGTTGGTGTTGCAAGCCCAGAAGTTTGAGATTCTTTTTTTACACTGAATTATCATGACTATAACTGATTGATGTTGAAAATCAGGCAAATCAAATTAGCTCTCATTAAAATCTGTAATCCCTTTTGCTGGGTAATAAAGAATAAATGAAAAATTATAGAGAACAACAGAATTTGGTTTATAATTAAGTACTGAAATGGTTGGCACAGGTTTTCGTGCTAATACGGTTGTTCAAAGACTGAGAAGATAAACAAGTAGTAAGGTGACCGGGTAAGACTTTATTGAAGAGGCAGAATTAAATGGGGCTTGAAGAATTGAGAAAATTGCTGTTGGCATGTTTGGGGAATTTAAAACACAGTGATAGGAGTGGTATCTGCAAAATGGCAGAGGAGGAGAACCCAGCCTTCATCTCCACCACACACAGAAAAGAGTTAGACAGGTAACTATGAACAAAAATAGCTCTCATAACTCAGGAAGCCAGTTAAAAAACTTCAATTATACCATGAAGCAAAGAAAAACAAAGAAGCAAAGAAAAGTAAAGAACAGCCACAAGGAAAGGGTAGTAAGAACGGTTTGTTTGCTTGCATTATCCCATTTTCCGGCTGGCACAGCTCAGCCCTGAGAGGGATCTCATGGGGAACAGAAGAGTAGAGTGAGCAGCAAGCTTCCCCAGCCTTCTGGTGGTGTAGTGGTGGTGGTGGGGGGGACATTTTCCAAAGAACCTGCTTTGGTTTTATATCACCTAGATTGCTGGGGATAACAGCATGCGCAGATGTTTGGAAGTGGCTAGGAATCAAGAAGGTCAGAAGCTATCAGTATCAGCCATACAGTGGGTGCTACTGGGGACCACAGTAGCTTTCATTGCTGAGAACCTAAACAGTAATTGATTGCAGCATCCACAAACCTCCCCAGAGAAGTAGATACTGCTATATTACCTCAGGTTGAGGACACCAGCACGTCTGTCCGACTGCAACTACAACCACAAGCATACCTGGACATGGGTTACTCCATGGACACCCATACTCCAGATCCCAGCTCTATGACTGCTCTGTGAGTACCTGAGCCTTATACACTAGTGCCACTATTGCAGTGAGTATGCCCCTTCCCTGTATACTGGGTGCCACTGCCAAAACAAGTGTGCCCACATGCCAGACCTAGTGCCAAATGGAATTCCCTTGGCCATCACTCGTCCCCCTCCCCATGAGGGAAAAAGAATTGAGCAGCCTTTGCCACTGAAAACTCCAGCAGCCCTCACCATTGCTGTATGCGCCTATAGCCTTGGACAATGAGGACCCCTGTAGTCTTTGCCAATGTTGAGCTCAGCTGATGGAACTACATGAAGGTTAGAGTACATTGTCTTCCCTGGATCTAAAATTTTCTCACCTCATCCTCATTTCTAACCATAAGTAAAAGTATTTCCCACTGAAACAAGTCTTTAAAGTCTGGTTTAAGTCTGGGAGAAGCGACTGCTGACAGACATCAATGCAAGGCAACAGAAAACATGAAAAAATCAAGAAAATATGACACCACTAAAGAAACACAATAATTTTTCAGTAACTGATTCCAAATAAATAGAAATCCATGATTTCCTGGACAAAGAATTCAACCTAATTGACTTAAACATGGTCAGTAGGCTATAAAATAGCAGAGAAAAATGACTAAATGAATTCAGAAAACAATACGTAGGTGACCTACCCCACCAAAGAGAGTCTTTTATAGCCATATAACCCACCCTCAGACAAACAGCTGGCCTGGAGGTGCCTTTGTCTTTCCCTACTACCAAAGAGATTTAGCCATCTGATATGTGTGTGTCATCCCTAGGCCAATTGCCACCCCACAAGTGGTTCTGAACCTCAGAAGGAGCCTTCCACAGTGACCTGGACCACATGCTTCAGTCCATTGCTTGACAGTTAACCTGGAGAGTGCCCTGCACAGCTTTCTGGTACACCATGCCCATGTCTAGCACAACAGCCAGCCCAATGGTGACTTCACCTTTCAGAAGAGCCTGTTACATAGCCTGCTAGACTGCCAGACATGCCCAATCTGCTAGACATGCACCCAGCTGGATAATCAATAGAGCACATTTGGCCCCAGCAAAATTGTGTCCTTGCCTTTATAAACTTCCACAGTCTAAACCTCTGACACAATCACAGACATTGTAGACAAGAACTACCGCTAAAGGTTCTGTCTGGAGACTACAATATTGAATTCATACAAAACTAAAGCCTACATACTATTCCTATGAAAGCTACTCCATAAAATTGGAAAAAATGATTGTTCCACTACATGCACAGATATCAATGTAGTGTCACAAGATATAAAACAAGCAAGAAAACATGACATCCCTAAAGGAATACAATGTCCAGTAGCATACTCCCCCCCCCAAAAGGACATCTGCAAAATGACTGTATAAGAATTCAAAATAATCATCTTAAGAAAACTCAACAAGATACAGAGAATACAGACAAACATCCCAATAAAATTAGGAAAATAATGTGTGATCTGAATGAGAAATTCAACAGAGTTAGATGTAATTAAAAAAAGAAATATTGGGGCTTATAAAGTCAATGAATAAATAAAAATACAAAATGTTGATAAAGAATAATTAAAATGAATAGAATAATATAGAAATATATTCCGTTCATGAATCAGAAGATTTAATATTGCTTAAATAACCAGAATACTCATCATAAACTACAAATTCAATGCAATTCCTATCCAAATTGCAAAGTATTCCCTAAGTAAATTGAAAAAAAAATTCTAAGATTCCTATGGAAACACAAACGACCTCAAGTACATATTACAAATTTCAGTAATCAAAACAGTATAGTACTGGCATTGTGAAAAAAAAAAAGATGTATAGATTGATGAATATTGAGCCCAGAAATAAATCTATACATATATGGTCAACTGATCATTGGCAAAGATACCAAGAACCATCCATAAATAAATGAGAGTCTTCAATAAATGGTGTTGAAAAAAGTATGTCCACACACAGAAGAATAAAATTGGACCTTTATCTTATGCCACATATTAAAATGAACTTGAAATGGATTAAAAACTTAAATGTAAGACTCGAATTCATAAAACATCTAAAAGAAAACAAAGGAAAAAAATGCCTCTTGACATTTACATGTACAATGACTTTTTTAAAAAATGACTCCCCCAAAAAACCAAAAAACAAAAGCAAAAATAGACAAAAGGCACTACATCAAATGAAAAAGTTTCTACACGGTGATGGAAACAATCAACTGAGTGTAAAGGCAACCTGTGAAATGAAAGCAAATATTTTCAACTATATATCTGATAAGGTGTTAAAATCAATAAATGAACTCATGCAATTTAATAACAAAAAAAGTAAATGAATCTTTTTTAAAAAAGGAAAAGAGCCTGAATAGACAAATATCAAAGAAATACAAATGATCAACAGGCATATGAAAAGGTGTTCAATTTTACTAATCATTACAGAGAAGAAAATTAAAAACACAATAAGATATTACCTCACTGTCAAGATGGTTATTAAAAAGACAAGAGATAACAAATGCTGACAAGAATGAAGAGAAAAGGGAACTTTGTAAACTGTTGGTGGGAATGTAAATTGGTACAGCTATTATGAAAAGCAATTTGTAGGTTTCTAACAATATTAAAAATAGAACTAAGTCATGGTACAGCAGCCCCACTTCTAGTTATCTATCTAAAGGAGATATAATCAGTATCTCACAAAAATACCTGCATTGTCATGTCCTTTTAATTATTATTCGCAATAGCCACAATATGAAACCACCTAAATGTCGATAGGTGGACGGATGGATAAAGAAAATATGATATTACACTCCATTATATATATGTATATGCATGTATATACAATGGAATTTTATTCAGCCTTATAAAAAAATCCTACAATTTATTATATCATGGATGGAACTGGAGAACATTATTCTAAATGAAATAAGCTAGACACAGAAGAGACTAATACTGCCTGATATAATGCATAGGTAAAGCATACAAATGTATAACTCATAGAAACAGATAGCAAAATGGTAGTAAACAGGGGCTGGGAACAGAGGAATGTGGGGAGATATTGGTCCATGACCTTCAGCTATGCAGGATAAATAAGTTCTGGAGATCTATTGTGCAACAATATGACTGTCATTAACAGTATTGTATGTTATCTTTAAAATTTACTAAGAGGGTAGGTAAGTTTTCTTACCTCATTCCCAAACATACAATAACGATGTAAATTGTTTAATTTACTTGATTTTGGTGAATATTTCACACTGCATGCATCTATCCAGTTATTAATTTTTACACTTCAAAAAATATGAATAATTTTTAACTGTCAACTATACTTCAGTAGACAACAAAAAAAGACAACAAAAGGCTGTTGCAGCTAGTGGTGTCAGAAAAATTTTGCTCATCCCCTACTTATTTCTAGTAAAAAAAAAAAAAATATATATATATATATAATCTTACTCTTTTACTTTATAACTCTCATCTGTAATGTACTTTTCTCCATCATTCCATTACAGAGACTACAAAAATAGAGTTGAGTGCAGTGAAAAGAAGCCTTCCAACCCAGCTGTGTGTATATGTTAATCTAAATATTTAGATAGAGTGCTTGTCAAAACACTTAGGGAGGGAAAGAGATGTTCTATTATAATTTGGGAGCAAAACAAAATAGGTATAAGAATGCTTAACATCATTGAATTTCTATCTGTGTGTTGTTCCTTTAGCCACTCAGGAAGAAATGAGGCCACTCAGTGAAAAGCACTGCAAACGTACAAAGAAATATAGGAAATTGTGTTGTAGAACTATTTGGAAATTGAGTCTTATTTCCTGAACCAAAACTAACTTAGCTTTTTCTAAAGTATTTTAGAAGTATTATCTTATTTTTTTAAATGGCGAATTATATTCAAGCCTATTAAATTATATTCAAATCTATTATATATAATATAATAACTATATCATATCATATCATATTATATTAGAATATAAGGTTCTTGAGGGCACTAACAGTGTTCATTCAAGTAAAGGGATAGGGTATATCCCTCAGTACATATCCTTTTGTTTACATTGAAGTGGGGATTTTATTTGCAAGTATACATGTAGGAAAACAGATTGTTGAAAAAAAGAGTAACACCGTCTTGAAGGGAAATTGCCATGATGACTGGTGTTTGACCAAGAACAAATTAAAGTGTTCTGCAGCAAGGTTTTTAAACAGTAATACACATAGATAAAGCCCTGACTGAAAAAAAAAATACTTGTATTGTGGAGGGGCTTAAAAAGACACCTACAATGTCAAAAATTAGGCTAAGCATGTACTCAACCTTTGCACAGTTAAAAAAAAAAAAATGCCTTCCTGGAAACTGGCAATAGCACCTGCTGGCTAGGTTAAACTGTTTAACAGCTTTTTTTTTTTTTTGCTTCTGTGAACCCCGCTAGCATTGCTTGAAAAGTATCTAGGCCTCCAGGATGTTGCAGTTTGGCCCACTTGGAAAGTCCCAATGTGGTTTTGCCCCATTTAAGCAAGCTCCTACAGCTAATGGGGGCACCTTGCTATGGGACTGTCATGTTCAGCAGGCAAGTGACCGCTGGCCCGGCTCTTGGCTAATAAACCTCTCCTTTTTATAACTTGTACTTTTGGTGTCAGTGTCTGTAAATTAAGTGCTCAGTCCCTATTTCATTTGGGGGCTCGCCCAGGAGATCCGAGAGCTTAATCCCCAGCCCCAATCACCAGCTGACCTTGTGGGTCTGCATACCCACGAACTTCAGTGAGTCTGTGAGGCCTGGTGAGTCTGTGGACTTGCAAACGACTGATTGTTGTCTCTAGCAGACTCACAATGTCCCCAGAGCCCTCTGAGAGGTGAGTCAAGTTCCTGTTTTGTTTGTGCGCACTTCTGGTTGGACTCGCAGGAAAGCTGGATGCAGCACTAATTCCTGGGTTCAAGGTCCCAGTGAGACGTCACTGGGCCCTCTGGTATGTATTGCCCTTGGACAGTTAGGTCTGTCTGTTCAGTTTGTGTTATTGTCTTTATTTGTTCAGTGTCAGTCACTGTTGTGTCTGTCATTGCTATCAATATTATGGGGCAGCAGTGCTCTAAGCCTGACACCCCTCTGCAACTGGTTTTGTGCCACTTCAAGGATTTCCAAGGAGCAGCACGGCAGTCAAGTTATCAGGTAAATCAAGGAAATCTAACCACCTTTTGTTCCCTTGAATGGCCCACATTTCTTAATTGCAGCTGGACACCAGAGGGGACCTTCAACCCTGCCATAGTGGATAAGGTTCGACAGTTCGTCTATCGATACCACCCAGACCAGATCCCATACATCACTGCCTGATACCTCCTGGTAATGTAGCAGCCATCATGGATGAAGAAAGCCGAAAAGAAAGCTAATTCTTCTCGTGTTTTAGCTGTACAGGAAACACCAAAAGCCAAACCTCCAGTCCTCCAGAGCCCACAGGAAGATGATAAAATTCCCCCGCTCTACTCTACATCTGAGTGGGAGCAGGTGGCCCACAAGGTTCTCAGCCCGTCATCACCAGGAGTGGGTCCTCATATCAGCCCCTTTATCCCTCTCTTCCCCATGCATCTCCTGAGGACCCAACCACCCCCAATAAACCGACTAGCCCCGACTTGTCTTCGGGGAATTTAGAACCACAAACTTCCACAGCCCTCCCCCTCAGACAGACCCCGGGACTAGACGTGGGAGGTTCAGGAGGCCAGCCCTTTATGGTTTATGTCCTTTTCTCTACTAGTGATCTTTACAAGTGGAAGCACCAAAACCCATCATTCTCTGAAAAACCTCAGAGCCTCATGGGCCTTTTAGAAACTGTTTTCTTCACCCACCAGCCCACTTGGGATGACTGTCAACAGCTCCTCCAAGCCCTTTTTACTGCAGAGGAAAGAGAACGAATCTGTCAGGGGGCAAGGAAATTGGTGCTGGGACCAGACGGCAGACTGGCAGAGCAGGACCATGTGGACCATGTCTTCCCTGCTGAGAGGCCTAATTAGAACCCAAACACTGATCATGGTAGGGAGTGTCTCACCACCTATCACTGGACTCTAATGGGGAGTCTCTGGGCCACCGCCAGGTGGCCCACAAATTTGTCTAAGGTAAGTGAGGTAACTCAGGACCCACAGGAATCTCCCATGGCTTTTCTGAAATGCCTTATGGAGGCCTATCAGATGTATACTCCCATAGATGCAGAGGCTCCAGAAAATCAGAGGGCTTTAATTATAGCCTTTGTCTCCCAGTGGCCCCTTGATATAAAAAAAAAAAAAATTGCAGAAAATTGAAGGATTTGAAGGGAAAAGTTTATCAGAATTAACTGAGGTAGCCCAGAAGGTCTATAATAGCAGGGACTTGCTTAAAAAAGCCAAAACACCAAAAAGATGGCCAAAATAGTAGAAGCAACTTTACAGGAAGTTAAATCCAAGCAGTCAACAGGAAAAAGAAGAACTGACACTGGGTAAAAAACTCCACTAGCAAAAAATCAATGCGCCTACTGTAAAAAAATTGGGCACTGGGTAAAAGACTACCTAGACCAGCCACCTCAACCACAAGAGTGCCCTCTGGGGGGGTGCCCACCGAAATCTACTACTGTGTTTCAATTACAAACTGACTGACGGAGCCGGGGCTCTATCAATTCCCCCCTGGAGCCCAGGGTGAAACTTATGGTGGAGGGAAGTCTTGTCCACTTCTTAGTGGATACAGGGGCTGAGCATTCAGCCCTCCAAAAGTACAACATCCTGCTTCAGAATAAGTATTCCTTGGTTCAGGGGGCAACTGGGACTCAATTATGCCCCTGGACCACCGAAAGAACAATAAATTTGGGAAAAGGGGGAGTAACTCATTCATTCCTAGTAATGCCAGACTGCCCGTACCCACTCCTGGGACATGACCTCTTACACAAGCTTAAGGCCAACATAGGTTTTGAGAAAACCACAGCAGCAGTAAGCCTAAACCCACCTGGGGCATCAAAAATTCTTGTTACGGTTCCCCTAAGTAAGGAATACATGTTAACAGAAGGTGGGGCCCCTCTTGACTCTTCAAACGCCATTCTGCTGGCCCAGCTACAGACTGAGTTTCCCCACATCTGGGTCGACTTAAACTCCCCTGGGCTGGCACCCTATCAACCACCAGTCATTGTATGTCTCAAAAGTCAGGCAACGCCTATTAGGGTAAAACAGTATCCTATATCCCCAGAGGCCTGAAAAGGCATAGCAATCCATATCCAGCATCTCCAGGAAGCTGAAATCCTAGTGCCATGTCACTCATCCTGGAACACCCCGCTTATCTCTGTCAAAAAGGTGGGCACAGGAAACTACCGCCCTGTTCAGGACCTCAGGGAGGTCAACAGGTGAGTGAAGGATATCTATCCCACAGTCTCCAACCCATTCACCCTCCTCAGTGGGTTAACTCCAGAGAGGCAGGTATACACTGTCCTGGACCTTAAGGAGGCCTTCTTCAGCATCCCAGTGGCTAAGCATAGCCAACCCTGGTTTGCCTTTGAATGCACAGATCCTGAAAAAGGGGAAAATGGCCAGTTAACCTGGACATGACTCCCACAAGGATTTAAAAACTCTCCCATGCTGTTCAATAAAGCTCTCCACCAAGACCTCCAAGCTTTCTGGCAACAGCACCCTGAAGTGACTCTGCTACAGTATGTAGATGATCTGTTCATCACAACTGCATCAGAAGGTGAGTGCCTGCATGCCACCAGGCACCTACTTAAAGAACTTCAGACTCTGGGGTATTGAGTGTCAGCAAAAAAAGGTCAGCTCTGTGTAACTATAGCCAAATACCTTGGGTATAACCTCAAAGGAGGTAAAAGATCCCTGACTGCCCAGTGCATTCGGGCTATAGCAGGCATCCCAGCCCCAGGAAGCAAAAGGCAGGTCCAGAAATTCTTAGGAGCTGTAGGATACTGCTGACTATGGATCCCTAAGTTTGCTGAACTCGCAAAACCCCTCTATAAAATAGCCAAGGGACCAGAGGCTAATTTTAAATGGACACCAGAGGGGGACAAAGCTTTCCAAACCCTTAAAAACGCCCTGGTCTCAGCTCTGGCCCTGGCCTTGCCGGATATTAAAAAACCTTTCCACTTCATGTGGATAAAGATGAGGCATCGCCTGGGAGTCCTAACCCAAAAGCTCAACCCATGGATCAGGCCGGTTGCCTACCTGTCAAAAAAACTGGACCTGGTAGCCTTGGGCTGGCCGCCCTACTTGCGGGTTATAGTAGCCATTGCCATGTTAGTAAAGGACTCAGACAGACTAACATTGGGGCAGAATCTGACTGGCATGGCCACACATGCAGTGGAGTCTTTATTCTGAGGGGCCCCTGACAGATGGATGTCGAACACCCAAATAACTCATTATCAAGCACTGCTTTTAGATCAACCCCGCATCAAGTTCTAGCATACCCCCAGCTTAAACCCCGCAACTTTACTATCGGAAAAAAGTCCCACCAGGCCGCCGCATTGTTGTTATGAAACAACTGAGTTCCAGAAGCTGCGCTGGGACCTACCTGATGTCCCAAGAGCAAACCCCAGCCTAACGCTTTTCTTGGATGGCAGCAGTTTCATCCAGAATGGGGTAAGGTATGCAGGGGTAGTGGTGGTCAC